>CAWLEN010000104.1:0-19952 GCA_963859945.1 Euplagia quadripunctaria | reverse complement strand
GTCCAACGTTGCCCCATGCATATAAATCTATGGTGGAATAAAAAAACACCCATACAAACATACATTCATATAATGTACATACGTGAACCCTGAAAACACTCCGCTTTGGGCAGTCGTGAAATTAGTGTGAGAAGGCAGAAGATGTAATGTCAATTGTAAATGATTAAGAGTAGATATAGCGTGTAATTATCACCGTCGCGAATAACTTACAAAAACGGCTTTCTTTACTTACTTATCACAATGCAAAAGTCAGTTCATCATAAAAATGCGAGATTAAGGATTTGGAACCTTTTAGTTGTGCACCACAATCGGCCCTTAGTATAATCCATTAAAGGTTGTCTGGAAGAGATCGCAGCCTGCGATAAGACCGCCCATTGTAACACTGTTACTGACTGCTTCTGTGATATTTGGTGCGCAATAAAGTATATCTATATCTATCTATCTAATATCACTAATCCTAGATAAACAGGAAGGGAAGAAAATGCTTTTAGTTTTTGTGTGCGATTATTCGCTTAAATTTACTTGCAATATATATTATGACACTTCAATTACCTTAGTTATCATATAAAATTGGTAAACAAACAAGTTCATTGAATTAATGTCTTGTTATAATTATAATAATATTAACAAAAGGTCATTCACGATATTATTATGTAGACAAATTTAAGTTTTGTTTTTAAACTTGATGTTGAAAAATGAAAAAATGTTTTGTTTTGTTTTCTTTGGAATATGTTTTTCGTTTAGGTGCAAATTTGTCAGCCCTCTCTCATAAGAACTATTAGCTTCATGGGTCAACTTTCAAGTACAATATGTCAGTTTCAAAATAATATTTCTGTATTACAAATCACGAATTTTCCTAGAATAGTTAGCGCTTCATGTTATTTCCACTATACGAATTTAGCTTCATGGTTTTTAACTTTTAATCACCAGTCAAATACTGATGATTGAACTTTTATTAACATGAAAAGACAGACAGATGATATTGTCGAAAGTTTACGCGAATGTTACACATTGAAGTGCCACTTCAATACATGAGACGACCACCATCTTAGTCTACACGTGACCATGGCTGCTGAAAAGCAACTGAAACGTCGGGATCAGTGTAAATAGTAAAATAACACCAAATAAATCGCGATAGAATCCGTTAAAAATAGTTTTATTTCAAGACAGACAGATATTATTCTATTTCTATTCTATTATTAGGCACATATTATTCTTAGAATAAAAAAATTTGTGTGTGGTATTCATATTCAGGGTATGCCCGACTAGTTTCGGACCCAACGAGGGCCCTTTATCAATGGCCCGGCTATGTGGCGCGCATGTTATTCTTGTTTAATTATGGTCTGGGTATACAAAATATACCTAAGTATGCATATAGTACAAGCTGGTCAATAGTGAGGGAGCCATGCACGTATGGGCCGGCTTGACTGGAGTGATACCACGGCCTCACAGAAACCCGGCGTGAAGCAATGATTTTGTTGTGTTTTGCCGAGTGAGTGACCCCGCTACCTCCTTCTTCTACTCCCACTATAAGACCTGGCAACGCACTTGTGACTCTTGAGTTGCAGGTATCACTTACTAGGTATCAGGTGATCAGTCTGCCCGTTTAGCCCAATATCCCATAAAAAAAGGCTGGGTTTAGATAGCTTTGTGTAGTATGTGCAAGAATATGATTATATTTCCACTACATGTAACTATGTACTAATGTATCATCCAATTTTGTCGCAATGTAACCAAATCATTTGAAGCATTCAATGAAAAGCAAAGCATGTCCATCTTCATACTTACTATCTTTAGATGATAGATCAGATGGTTTATTATTTCCTACACAAATTTCTTTTTCGTGTTCTTTAGTAAATATTACCCAATCTCTGTTTCGAATGTATTCGTCACCTGGTTTACTAACTTCATGATCACAATACAGTGGTCATTACTCCGGTCTGTCATCAAATGTGACCCAATCATATCATATCTCCGACGTAAATATTCAGACGTTGTTGACATAACCTCGCCCAATACCATTATAAACAATCACGATGAAGTTGAATCACCGTCTGTCATTTTGTAATAAACAGGTCATCTTAAATATAATGGATTTTGGACCTGTGATTTCTGCTGTCTTTTTGTTGTCTTTCTGTTGACTTTTCAACAAGGGAAGCTTAGACCGATTTGACATAACTGTCAGTTATCTTATTGTACCTTTAGAATGCAATAGTTGACTATATAATTACATAAACATACATAATTACTCACGCCTATATACCCAAAGGCCTAGGCAGAGGTGTATTAAACACCTACATTTTGCCAATTATAATTTGGCACCACTCACCCCTACTACGAGGGGGGAAAACCTATTGCCGTGAAATGGGCACTTTGGGAATTAAAAATGGGAGAATTAGGAGTAGGTATTGGGTTATATATAGGTATTGAAAGAAAGTTTAGAAAGGAAGGCAATGAAACTAATGGGATATTGTTTGGCTTTATTGGCCGTGGTAATAGCCTGAGTCACATAACATAATTATGTTATCTTGGAATGCGAAAGTTTAAAAGATGACTGTCAAGTCCAAAACAGTTACTCTTTTCAAAACGTACTTTCTGCAAAAAATTGTCTGAAATAACAACTTGTGTTTGAACAACAGAGAAAAACACTATTAGTTTAATTTAGTGATGAAACACGTAGTCTGATGTAGACAGTTTTTTCCCTTATATCCGTCTGGGTTCCTCAGTAAAAATTTTAAGTGTCATTGTCAACATTTGAATTTGAACGAATAACATCTTTATTAAACCAAATAATATACTTGAAGAAGTCCATTTGCATTGCTCTCGGTGTTTCTATGTGTAATATGTAGAAGTGTGTACTTTACAAAAATGTATTTAGGTATTTATATCGGTGTTCTAGGCCCCATAGTACAAGCTCTGCTTAGCTCGGATCTAGATAGCGTTAATGGTAAAATGTTCCAAATATTATATTATCATCATAATTTAAGCCACGAGACGTCTCCTGCTGGCCCTGTCCCTTTTCCAAAGACTTCCACAATGAGTGATTATACTCCAAATCTCGTTAAAAATAAGTATGTACGTACACATCTCTGTTTAATTTTATTTAATATTCTCTTACTCGTATTTAACTAATTAATTTTTAACAAATTATTCTAGATACCATTCAAGGTTAAGTCGTTTAACTCCATTGTAATTTGCATTAAAATTACTGAAATCTTGTTTGTTTATAACTGCATAGTATATGATTTTTTTCGGAACATTATTCTGGGACATATTTAATTGTGCTGTCTAGACTCCATCGAATCAAAGTTTGTACTATGCGCGGGCTAAACCCGCTCAGATATAATTTGTTGTACTACATCATGATGATGAAGTACAACAAAATATATCTGAAAATTGGGAAAATGGTAGGAAAAATGATGACATTTTCCTGCCATTTTCTCAATTTTCGTTGGAGTCGGCGCAATGTGTGATATTGCAAAGGGTTTTTAGCTGGTTTCTTTTATAGCCAGCCGCCTGTCTGACGCCAACTCTCCATGGGAATGTAGTCGTAATTTTTATAAGGAAAAATGGGTAGGGAAAGGAACCTAGGGTAAGGAATACCCCCAAGTCTTAGATGGGGACCGGACTGCGACTGCAGTAGCTCACAGAGGCCGGGCAGCGCCTGTATTTCCTGTGACTGGGGAAGTCACTACGACAAGAACACCTGTTTTGTACATACAACTTAAATAAATGTAATAAACCTAAAATACCTGAAAACACCCAAACCAAAGCAAAATACAATTATGCATATAATACTGTTGCAGTCCAATTTTTGTCGTTTATTTCGTTCCATTAAAATAACTGGCGAAATTTGCCAAAATTTACTCACATACAATATTAATAAGATCGTTAGATGAAACAGCAAAGAACACTTTTCTAAACATTTAAAGTGTTGACACACAACAATTCTTGTCTATTCAGTATCCAGACGGTACCAATTTGTACCAACAACAATCCGGTCGTTAACTAGATACAAACACTTGGCGATCGGATCAATCAAACGCTGACATGAATGCAAACAAAAATCCAGTTAAAAGCACCTCGAACTGGTTACTACACACATATTAGACTTACTTTTAGTAGTTGTTAGGAGTCAAATGTTCAGAAGTGGAAACTTCAGAAGTTTCTAGTAATACACGAATTGAAGACAAGAATTTGTAAGCATCGGTTTAATTAACAGCAGGTCCTGTACCAACAAAGGAGTAATATTATTATATACCAATTATACATTTGTTATTTAGAGAACTGAAAAAGGTTTAGTAATAGTTAACAAGTTATTAAAAAAACACAACTGCCAGAAATACGAATTGTTCTCTATAGAGCCGCCATAATGATTTTAAATATATACATACTTACTACCCAAAACAAAATAAGGGCCACTAGCTTATTTATATTTAAGTGCGCTTTAGTGAACTGAAAGTAACTGACGAGTAGTATTAAATTAATGTTACGAACTCTTTGGTGTCTGATCTCGTTCATGCTGGTGTTCGTGTTCCTAATTTGAATAGCTGGCCATGTCATTTGATGAAAATTTCAAATTGAATATTGTCTTAGGTATAGGCGGAATTAATGCCTAAGACATTCTCTGCAAGTCAACCTTTGGGTGATGCAAAGAAAAGAAAAAGTAGGTGCACTTAAAAGTTATGTTAAAATTGTAAAATAAATGGGATCCATACTAAAATTTGTTACGATAACGAATTGCCTGACGTGTGTGCAACCTGGTCGAAACGTCAGACAATTTAGAAATATGTAATACCTACATATTTCGTGATCGCGTTAATTCCCGTATAAACACATAATTATATCATGGAACGTGATAGTTTAAAAGTTAGCATTGTTCTAATGTTTTGTTTTGATTTCGTTCTTAACGGGTAGGGAAAAAAAGTTTATTTTTTTATATTTTAGTTGATTAATTAACATCTCGCGTTACTAATGTGATTACTGCAACTAGAGCCATTACAATAATTCAAGACGGTCGTTCACAGCATGACGTGAGCTTGCGGTTGGGTTTTTTTCACAGAGCTATTCAAAATGCATAGAACCGCTTCCAAGAGATCGTCAGGGTTGCTAGAAGACCTGGTTCGGGTAGAGTTCGTATAACAACGGCTCGCGAAGATCGGTACACCCAGTTATGTGCTCTACGAAGTCGTACAGGCCCGCAAGTAGCACCACCCCGTCTGGCAACGGGGTCACCGTGTAAGTGACGAAACTATTTGTAATCGATTGCACGAAGACCATCAAATGTCAAGTCGACGAGTTGTTCGAATTCCTCTGACCAGGGCTCAACGTGCAAATCGTTTAAGATTTTCACGTCAGTATGTACTGTATGTCAGTGTGCTTATTACAGACGAGTAATTTTTTTTATTAGGGTGTGGAGACAACGCTGCGTATGTAATATATAATGACAAAATAGTTCAGTAGCATTCCGTTATTGCTACGTATCTTTTCTCTGTTCCTACGTATCATTTCTCTGTTCTTATGTATAATTTCTCTGTTCCTACGTATTACTTCTCTGCTCTTACGTATCATTTCTCTGTTCCTATGTATCATTCCTCTGTTCCTATGTATCATTTATTTGTTCCTACATATCATAGTCATATGAATTACGGTCGAATTTTTTATTTCTATCTGAAAATTTACAATATACTTTGTTTTTTACTGACATGATGACGTATTGACTGCTTGCGTTTCGCATATGTGTAGAACAGATAAAAAACTGAAAACTTTGAAATGAATTATAAAACGTAATTTCTAAATGTATGAACCGAAACTATCATTTTCCGATTGCCTATTACCTAAACTATCTTACAACTATGGTTTTTGATAATTACATTTATAGAGTAAAATAACCTTTTTGAAGTACAATATACCATAGACAAAATTATAAAATAAAAAAGAAACCAGACAACCTTACATTGGACAAACACGATGGATATACAAACTTTGTGTTTAAAATATTAAACTATATGAATGTAAGATAAAATAGATAAATAATAATTAAACATTTATTCCTTTAATAGGTACATTTTATAGGTTCAGACACATATTGTGTACAAAATACCTTTATACATATACACATACATATAATATATACATACTAATATTAAATAAATATATACATAAGTCCAATATTGTCAGTGATGATATGTTTGTAAAAAATTAGGACCGATCAGTGAACATTTTTTTTTAAAATGGTTTATTGAACTCGTCTCACAGTTTCAGCCAATGCATTCCACAGGCGAGCTGCATGAACTTTTAAAGATTTGTGGGCGAAATTTGTGGAGTGCAAAAGATAAAAATTAACTTCCCAGATTTGTTTAAATAAAAATCAATATTAAATTAATTGTAACACTCTACTCTACCTGTAAAATTGTTGTATTTTATTGTCAAAACAAGACACCTCAGAATAGCTGGTCTTGTTCTAACCCGTTCAAATTTTACCAGAGAGTCCGGTCGGTCAGTTTTTTCAGCATTCAGTTTCAACTGATAAGTTTACATTGAGAACAATACCTATTATGGTAACTGACGTCTGTCGTACAGAAAGAACTGGTTTTTTCCACTCTGATGCTATTGTTTTCATTTTTGGCTTGGACGTTCGTGTGAGTGCAACATACACATTGCAATTAATGTTGATTGGTGTTGATGCAACTGACTTAGATTAATTTAAGATTAAAGGAACACTGCCGTTTCTGTAGTCCAGTTCAGCTACGGTTTTAATTAATTTGTTTGTCAAATGTTAGTGTGAGCTTTTGTCAGAATCATGCACCTTTTTTATGGAATAGGGGGCAAACGAGCGGACGGGTCACCTCATGGTAAATCACTACCGCCGCTCATGGGCACCTGCAACTTAAAAGTCACAAGTGCGTTGCCGGCCTTTAAGGTGGGGGTAGTTGAAGGATGGAAGAGGGGTAGAGGGGGGAGGGGAGGGTTAGGACTTCCGGTAACCGCACTCACTCGGTTTTCTGTGAGGCCGTGGTATCAATCCGGTCGAGCCGGCCCATACGTGCCGAAGCGTGGCTCTTGATCAGGATATTAACGAATGATACCATGTACGACTATATTAGGCTTTTCAAGCTTTTTAATATACGCCAAAGATTAAAGACAGTTTATTACAATCATGTTAATCCACACTAAGTTTGGCTGCCGGAGATATTGCTTTAAGCGATAAAGCCGCCATTTGTACCATACTGATGCTACGCATTTCATGACTCATACTCTCTATAACCTTCTGGTATAAAAATTAAGTGTTATCGGTATAACTATCTAAGCTAATTACTATTTATACATGTATACGATACTAGCTGTCTAGACTAGTCCGTTAGTCTGCTCATTAGCCCCCTATACCATCAAAAGGAAAAAAACATACGTAAATATTTCTGTCAGTTAAGTAAACGCATCCATCCATCCATCCAAACTTTCACATTTATAATATTAGTGGGATAGTGGGAAACCAGCAGCGTCCCGCGGTTTATGTTAATCCAGGTCTCCAGTTATCTACATACCAAGTTTCATCGCAATCGGTTCAGTAGTTCAGTGTGAAAGAGTAACAAACATCCATACATACATACATCCTCACAAACTTTCACGTTTATAATATTAGTAGGATTATAAGTAGGATATTACTAGCTGCACCCGGCATGTGTTACAATACAAACATACAAAAAGAATCATTCAAATCGGTCGAGCCGATTCGGAGGAGTTCCACCACAAACACCGTGACACGAGATTTTTATATATATATAAGATGGATATAGGATGTTAAATTGTACGGTTCAACTGACGTTTGTTGGAGATACCCGACCAAGTTCCAAACCCGACAGAGTGTTAATCGTCTTGCACGTCGGCGTGAGACGCCACGGGAAGTCCTAGAAGCTCGAAACTAGTTGGCCATCTTCGTAATACACATGTGACTACAAGTGTATGTACAAACGTGCTTATGTTCTTATCCAAAATTTCATGATGAGTGTGGGAACCGAATTAAAAAGTAATAAAGAGTTCTACTATCCACTTCCTGGCTTCATCATCAGACCATCATTACCAAGGCCAATCTGTTAGACTCGTCGAAACAAATCATATGAGCCCAAACTCGAGGGGTTTACTACTGAAAAGTTCCACTATCAACCTTCTGGTTCCATCAACGGATCAACTTCAAGATGCAAAATTATAGTATTGTCATCCAAACTACATATACGAGTACATACAAAGTTTTCTTTCAATTCGACAATTAGAAGTAAGTTAAAATTGTCTTCCAAAGATAGTTTACATAGTTAGCTAGTTAGTTACTTACAAGTGAAGCTAAGAATAGCGTGTTAAAAACAATTTATAAATAAAATGTACGGAAGTGTTAATACAGATGACCCAATAACAGTTCAATTTAGATAAGCTCGAGTGAACTCAGACTCCGAGTGCCGGCAGACATAATGCGTTAAGCGTGTATCGAGTTATCAGACGTATTGATTGTTACTCGATAACAAGAACCATTGAGGACGAGCTTTAGTTTCAAGTTACAGCTTAATAAATGCTTATGACGCGTCCGGGATAGCTTCCTTATTCACTTAGCTTGTTGTAAGAAATGTTGTTGAAAAATCAGGTGTCAGTCAGTACATAGTCAGTACTGAAGACACATTCTTACTGACACTGGACTTAAGTTCAAGTTACAGTTAATGAGATGACATTTAGTTAAATCGTGTATGCAACATTTCATGATGATCCGTGTAAAAAAGGGGGAAAATAGCTTATGAAAGGTTGTAGGCCTGATGCGTATTCATTAAAGATGATGATACTAGATTATGTTTTGTCGTGCTCTTTGCTTGTATAAAATGATCAGCTCTAGGTCTAAGAAATCCTCGAATATGTCAATATTTGAGCACCGTACTACAATAGTTCTAGAATGGAGACCACGGACAGGAAAGACTTCTATCAACAAGTTGTATAGACGACCTCGTAAAGACCGGTCTTCTTGGAAGAAGTTGATTGGCCTATGACCAGCAGTGGACGTACTATAACTGAAGTAATATGAGTACAATACTTAAAGTATGCTACGTCAATAGTCATTAAGAGTGCAAATATATATAATACTTGTGATTGTAACATCAATGTATCATTAACGAGAACTAGTGATATCTAGATGCCCAGACAACCATTATCAATTGATATTATTTTTATCGCCATTTTTCATCGCATACAAATTGACTGGTCAATCTCGATAATTTATGTAATATTTTTGTATTTACTGTGATGAAATCGCGCGACTGTTTCACAGGTCAGAGTTTACGATCTAGAATATAAGATACGACAGACTAGAATATTCAAGACTAGCTTAAATTTACCATCAATTTTTAGTGCATTTAAAGAAAAGAAGTTGTACTAACAATTGGTTTGGCTTCCGATAAGTATTAATGTTTGTATATATATAAAGGACAGATTTAGACTTAAGAAGGTTTATGTCTCTAAAGCTATGACATGATTGAATCCTTTTGATTTCTTGCATAATATATACTAATATTACAAATACGAAAATAATTCTGTCTATCTGCCAGGACATTTTGCATACCCGTATGTATCTGTGGCATCAAAGTTCTTAAACGAATGTTGTTTGAAAGGTGCCTTGATCAAGAGTGTTCTTAGCTGTAATGCAAGAATGAAGAAGAAGAAAGAAGAAGAGAATTAAATCACGAAATAGGTATTACATACCTCTGAATTGCCAGGTCAGGTCTTTTCTAATCGTTGAAGGGATTTTTGAGAACGTAGCTTATCGCAATGCTACTGCAGGATATTTATCAAATTCATTTGCGAGGTTCGTCAACCTCGCAAATGAATTTGTATTCGCGCGGCTATTGCGACCTAGACAGTTTGTCATTGACAGAGATCGTGGTCAGAAATAGTTCGCGTCCTACTTCTCACTGCGTATGTCACAAATAAATTATATTTTGTGTGTGGTAAATGTTGAGAATGCTATGCTTCTAGACCATTACATAAGTAGGTTAAACTTGGGGTAGCTTTATTAGGTTTAGATGTCCACGCAACAGACATTCGTTGTGTATTATTTTTTTATGTATCTAGAGGTGAAAAGGCCTTCAGTGGGGCGTGTCTAAAGTATATTATTGTTTAAATAATTCTAGAAATAGTAGACTAGGTATAGCGCTTTTAGATGTAGTGTGTGGTGAAATTCTTGCGCCATAGACTCTTCTGGATTAATTATAGCTTTTTGAGCGTTATAAACTACCACAACTATTCGTATTTTATTCGTCTTTTCTATTTTCTTTTACGTATGGTAGCATTTCCATAAAACATTAATATGTACAAGAAACGTTGCTTGAGAAGCGATGTACATAAACCCTATTTTTTAACTTGTGGCAACCCCTACGGGTCATCACTTCACCGAGAGTGAAGTGGTATGTCGGACTCGAACCGACTAAAACCACACGGTGTTCCGTCAGAAGTGAGTCTATGGCAGGGGACCCGGGATACCCTAGGAAGAAGGCTTCGGAGAATCCCTGCACTACCCTAGAGTGTGGAGTGCAGTATCCTCGCGACAGCTTCCGCTGTGGCGGCACGCAGACATTGGCTCTCGGCCTGTGCGACACAGCCGTGTCAGGTGAGCACCTGTGTCAACCGGTAGGAGAGACTTCCATGTCGCCTCTCCAGCCAATCCTCCATGATGGGGATGATGTACATATACCTACTGTCTGTATCCAAAACCTAACCATTACATTAGCGCTTGTATCGTAGTAACTGACTGATAAATCAAAGTTGCTCTAGTTTACCAAAAGTAGTCTCTATGCATATCAAAATTAGGTAGAAAGTTCTCAATATAATCGACGCAGAAGTGTATGACTTCTAATCTTAAAGATATATAAAGGATTTTAAGAAATATATGTTTATGTTAGAGAACTCGGTCTTTTCGGCAACAGACAGTTCGAACTACAGTTATACGAACCTTACTTGCTCGAGCTATTGTTTACACTCTCCCTTCTCTTTTTACCTACCTTTCCCTTTCCCAAAAGACACCTAATTTTCCCATCTTTAATTCCCAAAGTGTTCGGTTGACGACAATCGTCTTGTTCTCTTACGTGAGTGAGACCGAGCTATGGTTGAGAAATGTAGGTGTTAAACACGGCTCTGCCTACGTTTTCGGGGATACATGAGTGAGAGTAAATAGGTATAAGTGTATTTGATTAGTTTAGTTTAACCAAGAGACAAATTTTTCTTATCATTTCTCACGTGTCGTTTCCCCCAATGATTGTATGAGTGTTCTTCGGTCAAAAGTTCATTCATTTGTGTAACATATTGTGATAAACAAATATTTTTAATAATTTCTTGAACACTTGAGTGTGGAACTCGATGACAAGAATGTTTTTATCAATTCGCATTATTGTATTACTGAAGTAATTTGTTGATTTTTTTACAATGCATCTAATCTCTGCCGATACATAAATCTGAAGTGTTTATTTGCTTATATATTCTATTAATTAGATTTAAATAGTTAAATAGAATGATATGATTCAAACATCGGATTCTGGATTCGAACCCAGTCCTTCAAAACAGGAAAACGCTCAGTTGGTAGGGTCTACGAGAATATATGCGATCCTACTACTATATGGTAACTGTAAAACGCTAAACTTCTGTCTTTATTTTATCTATGTCTTTTGTCGAAAAAGATTTTAGCCTAAATAATAGAAAAAAAAGTGAATTGTAAATTTCTAGACTTTCGTGGTAAAGAACATCAGTGGTTTATCTTTCTACTGTTTAACCTTCAATAATAATATCACATTGAAATGAACTATTAGGTAGTGATAGATAGATAACACGTTTCTTACTTATAAAAAAAACATGTGTTTGTCTTGTAATCAGTTCGGGAAGCCAGAAGCTAAAAGCGATTTTTTGCGCGAATACCACTGGATAACTTTCATCGGAGGAAAACTGCCAAGTAGTTCATTTTTCGACCATAGTAATCTTATAGTTTTTTAAAAACAACATTTTTTTACCTAGATAATGCTAAGATTCAAATTCCATATGCCATTACACGTCTTCCACAAGCCACGATGAAAAAGTTTGCGGGTGAAAAGTTTTATGTCGCTGTCACCTATTTTGTAAACCCTGGATTGAATTTAAAAAAAAAAAAAATTTCTGGAACCCTACATTTGTAGCAATTTGTTTTTTTTAATGAAGATACATTTCAATGTATTTAACATATTTGCATTGCACAATAATGCGACCTTATAAAAGGTCATCTGAAAAAAAATTATAAAGATATAATGAAAAAAAAAATTCTTTCTGCTTCTTAAATATTCATTAATATATTATTTACGTATTTATTGGTTTCTTAGGTGAATATCTAGAACACCAAGAAGCATTTTGTATTAAAAAAAATAGAAGAAAAAAAGATAAAATATTTTTTTGGTGTCACAACGCTCCCAATATGTACAAAATATTTCCTTGTTGATCAATATCAAGGTGTTGCATGTAATGTTTATCTTGTAGATCAGTTGTTGGCAGCGATATTAATGTATTTATATTTTGTTGGCAGAGACTAAGGAGCGTTTGCAACGCGCGCCCTTCGAAACGGCTCTCCATCATGCCGGTAAGTACAAAATATATCGAAACATATGTAGATAATCAAGATATAAATATTAGAACAAAATCCTTTTCGAATTATTTATTTACTAGCGAAGACGCGGTTTGCCCGCGTCTTCGCTTTAGATTCTGTCAATGAATTCCGGTATTCCTCGGGAACAGTATTTTTTTTTCTGGATGAAAAATACCTCATATCGTTATCTGTACTCCTTACATGCAGAATTTCATAACGATCGGTTGAGTGGTAAAGGCGTGAAAGCGTAACAAACGAATAAACAAACTCACTTTTGAATTTATAATACCGTAAAACGGGGTGAATAGAATTCATGGGGTGAATAGAATTCACGGGGTGAATAGAATTTACGGGGGTGAATAGAAAAAAACCCGGAAATATTTCAATTCCTTTTTTTGTATCTACCATGTCTCATAGGGTTGAAATTGTATTAAGAAAGGGCTATAAGATATATATAATAATAGTAATAATATAATAATAAATACATTTATTTCTTCTCTCACACAGAAATTGTTACATCATTAATTACTAATAACAGAGTTATAAACCAATTCCAAAAAATTGTAATCTGTGTGATATATAGGGATACAAAAAAAGGCTTGGGAAAGAATCGTCTGACTGTAATCTTTGCAGAGCGTGGTAACAATATTGGTTACCATATTGTATAAACAAGTAACCATCACCATCGATCTGCGATGATGGATGAAGATGATCTGTCCACCATATTGATGGACGTCTTAAGCTGTGTTATCGGTCCTTCTCCATTCATACATATGTAGGTCTCCATTCTAGAACTTTTCGACCCCATTGACCATCTCTCTACCGATTCTGCGAGCTATGTGCTCTGCTCACTGCTACTTCAAAATGCTGATCTGTTATGCTGTGTTCAGTAACCTTCGTTATTTTCCTTGTAACCAAAATATAATAATTGTTTGCGTTTCTGTCAACTGATGAGCACAGCCAGTGTAACCTGGTCGAAACGCCTAGCAATTCAAAGGTGTCGTTGGTACCGAGAAACGCGAAAGTTTATAACTTATTTCAACCGAAAAAGTTAATCATAGTAATTGTAAATTCTCAACGAGCGTATATTAAACGCAGTTAGTTAACACGTAGATTGATTATTTTATGTTTACACCATACCTTAATAGATCGGGAGGGCGGAAGAGGGAGAGGCTCTATTTTTATCCCCGAATGAACCAATAAGCCAAATTAAAAAGGTCATTCTCGTCAATCAATATCGTTCCTGCCGACATTATCGTACGCATTTTGACTGAGGCGTGGTTAGTTTCATTATTAATTGTGCGATTAGATCACAGTTCTCCGTGTTGTAATCATAAAACAGAAAAATGGCCAAGTTCAAGTTGGAATCATATTTTTGATGACTATTCTATTCTATAATGTTCTAGTTGGGTTTGTGGTTTCCCATGAGAAGTTATAGATATTTATTTTATACGCTTAGTTTTTAAATTAGATATTGATAGAAAGCGTTTATCAGTGCTTGAAAACTTTGGTTACATCGGTGATAACGCGGTTTTAGAATGGAAGAAGTGAGGGGGAGAAAGTGTTGGACTCCACTACGCTAGCTTCGATTAAAAAACATCACGTTAATTGACTTAAAATTCCAGAGCAATCGCTGTACATAGTGTACATAAAAAAACTTCACGGAATTTAAGCAATTTGAGTTTTAATTTATTTTGAGTTGATTAAAAAACTGAATAATTGTTTTAAAATTAAGTTGCACTGACACTATTATGTGGGTAAGAAGGACAAATTAAATTCAGTTGTACGGGTTCGCCAGAAAATGTTACGAAACCTTGTTATAATCTGGTAGATTTAGTCGTAAATCCGTTAAACATAGGTCAATGTTATCGTTGCATATGGTTTTTTTTATCTCTGAAGCTCTAGAAATCGTAACATATTGGCATAAAAAGTGAAAACCGCTGTCGGTTTTAAGGTTGCAAAAAATGAAATCAAATTATATCCTAACTAATATTAAAACTGCGAAAGTGAGTTTCCTTGTTTGTAATGCTGTCAAGCCTTAAATTTAAAAAAATTGTTATAGTCAGCGCCGGCCCTGGGGTACAGTGAGAGGAGCAGTTACTTAAGGTGTCAGGTGGCCAGGGGCGCCAAAAAGTCAAATGAGAAAAACAATTGCCAGCGAAGAAAAAAACATGATTTTGTATTTTTGTGAATTTATTTGTTTCTGACATTTTGCACACACGTTGTTGAGCGTACAGAAAAGGATAAAGGCTGCTTTTCATATAGAAAAAAAGTATTGTTACCGAGGAATAATTTAATTGATTGACAATCTCTACATTAACGTGAGCGAAACCGTGGGCACAAGGTAGTTTAAAATAAATATAATAACACTGGGCCAAACTGCATGATTCATTCTTTAGAGTAACATTCTGATGGGCCCGTGCCTGATTGTATGTACTATGTTAACTAGACTGCTGATAAACATACTTATATATTTCTAAATACACACATATTATAGATAAATTACACCCAGATAAAAAACAAATGCTCATGCTAATCACACAATTATTTGTCCTGGGTGGGAATCGAACCCACGGTCTCTGGTTCAGCAATCAGGATCATTAACAACTAGACCGACAGGCCCAACATTAACACCTATAATCGCTGACACTCAGGCTTTTCGTGGTTTTTTTTTATGGTATAGGGGGCAAACGAAAAGACGGGTTAAATGACTACCGCCGCCCATGGGCACCTGTAACTCGAGAGTCACAAGTGCGTTGCCCCCCTTTAAGTAGGAGTAGGAGAAAAGGGGGAGGAGGGGAAGAGTGGGAAGAACGGGAATAGGGGAGAGGGCAGGGTTAACCTCACTCACGCGGCGAAATGCAATGCAAGCGTTGCTTCACTGCCGGTTTCCTGTGAAGCCGTGGTATCGAGCGGAGTCGAGCCGGCCCATACATGCCGAAGCATGGCTCTCCCACGTAAAACTTGACGTCTATGATCTAACTATAACTAGTACCGGCCCTAGCTCATAGTCAGGGTAGAGGGAGATTGTCTTTCTGGGCCCTTTAGTCGAATTTTTCACTTCACTTAAATTGTATTTCGATTAAAAACTATTCATTATTTATTTTATTTACTGTCTTTGTCCATCCAAAGTTTGCCTGCGAGGAATTGCTTTTGATGATAAGGCCGCTTTTTGTACATATTTTATCTGTAATTTCCTTGTAATTTGTAGGTTTATTTCTATTCTAATCCTAACTTTTATATTATTAGCTTCCATCTCGCATAACCCCTAGGAACAGTCCTTTTTTTTCAGGATTAAAGGTACAAGAGAAAAAAAAAATACTTTTTTTATTTTTCACTATCAATTGTTTTTCGCATTTGGCTTTTTGGCACCCCTGGCCACCTGACACCTAGAGCAACTGCTCCTCTCACTGTACACCAGGGCCGGCGCTGACTATAAAACAACATTAAATTTAAAAACATCTGCATTTTAAATCTTAAACATGCATAACTATTTTAAAAGCCTCGTGTTTATTACATGGAAATAAAACAGGTCAAATAAATAAAATACTAAAATTGCAAAATTATTTAGATCTAACATAAATATAAATTATTTGCGTCGCAATAATGCTTTCAGCGCGTTTTTTTGTTGTTTTTGTCGATGTATCTTAACTGAAATATATAATTGTTCGGTTCTTCAACCTACACCTACGCTTTAAGCAGATGACATCTTTAAACATGTACCTTGGATACAAAGGCATCGTTAAGAAATATTGATATCTTGTCTTTTAATATCAATGGCGGCTATTTTATATTATCCCACCGTGAGCCACCTGTAGAGAATTCACGTCACTCTTCAAAACTTTCTTCCGCCGACACTCAAATGGAAGAAAGTACAGCAAATTTCTGATTGGAGTCACTATCCCATAATCAGAAATCATCATCATCGTAGGTTACGGTCATCGCTTACCAATTGGAAGATACCTCTTTGTAAAAAGATATTGAAAAGATTGGACAGAGAACTGGCAGAATGAGTGGTTCTATAAGGAATTTGTTCTTCTAGATAGGTATTCATATCGCACATAAGTAATTGTCAAGCCTATTCGAAGATCTACAGTCAGTAAAGTCTACTAATGTCCCTGTATCTCCGAAGGGGAAGGTAGAGGCGTATAAACACCCACATTTTGTCAACTATAACTTGATCCCGTAACCGATTACAGAGGGCATGCCGATTGCCGTGAACCGGGCACTTTGGGAGTTAAGAATGGCAAAATTGGGAGTATTATGAACATCCAGTAGTTGTTACATTACAGAAACCACAAAATTTGATACAATATGGTAATTAGTACAAGATGCACAACTTTTTAAGGAGTCACAGCATGCACAACTAAATTAAGTAGATAGTAGCACATTAAGCGCTTGGGCTATGTAGAATTGTGTTTTTTAAGTAGAACAGACATTATACCTTAACACAGAGATGTTATTGAATAATGATATTATCAAAAACCACTAACTACTAAGAAACTTCTTTTCTTATTAATTTTTCGTCGTCGTACTTTGTTCGTTTCGTACGTAAATCGTACTGGCTTTTGCCTGGGTGTCCTTACAACTATATATTACGAGTATTATGCGAACAAAGGACAGTAAGTGCAGAAAATGGATGTTTTCGGCACTTACTGTCCGCGCGATCACATGCGATCTTTGTTTACATTTTCTGCAAGTGTTCCATTCTCGTTATAGGACAAATATCTTAAAGTGCATTGACCGTAGTTTTATTGAAATATATATTATACACAATTTGAGATAACCTTAATTCATCTAGAGGATTGTCTTAAAGTATTTGCTTCGAACGCCGCGCCGGTAGCTCATTTCTAACTTCTAAGTAAATTGTTATCACTTGCTCTAACGGTGGCAAAAATTGTGAGGAAATCCATGTAAATGAGAATTCATCATGTTCTCTAAGAACTATAAAGTCTACTAATTTTTTTATAACAAGTCTGATATTAGGTATATGTATTATATATAGTCTCTTGAGTTGCAGGTTTCCATGGGCGACGGTAGCCACTTACCATCAGGTGACCCGTCTGCTCGTTTGTCCCCTATAACATAAAAAAATATATATATCATTATAGACGTACATAGAGAACTGTTTATGCCACAGTAAAATATATTCATACTAGTTACTTGTAACCATTTCGAATTTTATTAACAACTATATTGGTGAACGTAGTAATTCTTTATTACTGATGGTATCTAGTTCTATTATAAACAGCCGGATATCCGGAAAGTATTCTGTCCTTTAGATTGTTCTAAATGTAAAATTTTGATTTAAGTATGTGAAAGTTTTATTAGTGTTTTGCTTATAATTTAATTTATCAGTAAACTTATTTAATGAGAAATAGAATTTTAAATTGTTTTATCAAGCTTGTGAAAGCTTGTTTGTCAAGTTGTTTACTGCAAAACCAACAACTATTCAAATCGCCAATTTTATTAGGTTAGTGCAGTATTTTCTCTTAATTTGTTATCTTATTCATCTAATTCATCGCTCTTCTTTTAAAGCAGATTTAGTGCACGGCATTAAGTCCGCCTTATCCAGTATTTTCATAGTAATGTAACTACATTACTATGCAAATACTGGATAAGGCGGACTTAATGCCGTGCACTAAGACTATATTTATTTATAAGCCATATAACTATGTGGCTTATAAATAAATATAGTCTAAAAATATGCTTTAATAATATAGCCATCTATCATCCATCATCATCGAATGCCATCACACTTGAGCTAACTTGTACACTTATTGATATAATATCCGGAAACTGTTAAAGGTTCATGAGTAGTACACCGGTGTACTGCCCTTTGGGCAAAATATTTTTGCTCGTATTTTACTTCCCAAAAGCTTATCCCCCTAGTTTAATTGGTTCAATTTTCATTTGGCATCATTTTACTTTGTCAACTGCTGCCAGAAAAGTAGGTTAGGTTAGAACTGCAACCCCAACAGCGGGAGCCGAGCGAGCGAAGCGAGCGTCCGCAGCAGCTGCCGACGAAGCGCCAATAACAAACGAATTGCTTCGAGATTTTATATGGAACATGATCAAGTAATTTTTTGTTAATCAATTACTTGACAAAAAAGAAATTGCTAATTAATTAATTGATAAATATTTTTTTGCCAAATGAAAGTTTGCGAAAAATAGTTTGCGATGTGATTTTGGTCAAAATATTTTGCTCATACATTAGTAAATCGTAGTACCTGACTCCAGCAAAAAGTAAACAACTGTACAAATATCCGTACACTGTACAGCAGTTCTATTAAAGTCCTCCTCACTACACTAAACTTTAGATATTTTACAATGTTTTTCTTAAAAATACGTTGTTGTCTAGTGAGTTTCATTTCGACGTATGCGCATATCACGATCTATTAACCTTGTTTTTCTTTTTGCTATCACCGTAATGTACTGACAAATAAATTGTGGTTTTTATTTGCACATTTGTACGACTAAAAAATTTGCATATTTCTCTTAAATACTTTATAGCACAAGTAAAGCAGATTTAGAACGGCGGGACTCGTATGCATAGTTATTGTTTGCCAGCTTTAATATCGTCATGTTTTATTCCTGCTGGCGAATAGGAAGAAGAGCAGTTCTAGTCCTAGTAGAGCAGTAATTGTTGGCAAAGTCCAAGTGACACAACTAGTATTGCGAGTCTTTTAGGCGGTCATCATTTACACATATGAGTTACACATCAAATAATTTTTTTTATGGTATATGGGGCAAACGAGCAGACGGGTCACCCGATGGTAAATGACTACCGCCGCCCATGGGCACCTGTAACTCAAGAGTCACAAGTGCGTTGCCGCCCTTTAAGGTGAGAGAAGAGGGGGAGGGGGAAGAGTGGGTCGAGGGGAGAGGGGGGAAGAGTGGGAAGAGGGGAGAGGGGGGAAGGGGAAGAACGGGAATAGGGGAGAGGGAAGGGTTAGGGCCTCCGGTAACCTCACTCACGCGGCGAAATGCAATGCAAGCATTGCTTCACTGCCGGTTTCCTGTGAGGCCGTGATATCGAGCGGAGTCAAGCCGGCCCATATGTGCCGAAGTATGGCTCTCCCACATACAATACATACATATGTATTGTACAGTTGATACATATCAAAGTCGCGAAAGTTTAAAAACAATTAAGGGTCGAAAAATTAGGAGTATTTTGAAAGGGAAAAGTATGGATTGGGAAACAATAGCTCCAGGAGGTCGCATGTCGAATAACAAAGGACAAAAATTTTGTAAACAATAAATTTAATATGAACTAAAATAGACTACTAGTGTAGTGCCGATTTTTTTTCCCGATGAGTCT
>CAWLEN010000102.1:0-18464 GCA_963859945.1 Euplagia quadripunctaria | reverse complement strand
CCTTTGTTTTATTGAAAAATTCTTTATTAACAAAATATATACAAGTGATTTCTTAAGCACTACTGTACATATAAGTTTAAGTTTTTGATTTACTAGATTATAAGTCTTTTTAAAACATTTCACATGATGCCATAATATTTTATATAATACTGTAAGAAAAGAAAACATTGAGAAAAATTAAATACCTTAACAATTTATTAATATCGTTTTAGGATGCATAAGTGTAAGTTTAAAGAAAATAAAGTTACTTACTCGTAACTCAAACATATAGGCTGACTATAATATTAACTAACTTTATATTAGAATTTACTAAAAGTATGTAAAAGGAGGGTATAATGATACCTTGTCGCACTGTGGATTTATCACACGCGCCGTTAAAGCGGTGCGGCCGGACAGGTATTGGTAGCACCTACGTCATTCGTACTCAAGGAAGTAGTGATGGGGCAGGCGATATCGACAATACGTATTACGATAACGCAAGTTTTTTAAGCGAGACCTACCAATATTTGAAATGAGTTTGTTTTGGTGTTTGGGGTTATTAATTGCATAAAATTTCTTAGATAATTTTAATATAAATGGTTTAATTTGGGGAAATTTGATTTGATCATGTAGTTTCTTGAGGTTTGTAAGGAAGGCAGTATTAAAGGCAATTTTAATAGCCTTATTTTGGATTGTTTCGAGTTTGACAAAATTACTATCACAAGTGCTGCACCATGCAGGCGCAGCAAATGTTATGCATGGCCTTACTAACGTAGAATAGATACGTAATTTAGTCTGGGTTTCTTGGTTGGTAGTTTCGTGCCTGTTCTTCTCCGTATTGGAACAGGCAACTAGCTTCACGACTGACTTAATCTGACTGACTCCTACTCCTGACAATCCAAAAATACTTATTATTAGTTTCATAGAAATAAATGGTTTTGATTTGATTTGAAATGAAATATGACAAACATAATTATGTAAAATATATTACGCTCCCAGAAGTAAGGAAGATCCCGGTCCATTGAAACATACCTACACGAGGAGATGGGTCCAACACACAGATGCCCTTTCCCAAAATTTAATCTAAATGTTGGTTGGTTGCCCATTGGGGCACTATTCATGCCATAGAAAGAATGTCGAAGAAGACTACATGCAGTGTTTAAATAAGGAAATATTACCTGCGCACCAACATATACTTAAGCTCTGACAGATAGTGTGACTCGCCACACGATCACCATAGACGTTAAGCCGTAGATGTGACATATTGGAAATTTGCCAACACCAAAGATACTATAATATTATGATACCTTATTAATTCCCGAAAACTCAATGTTGATGGCTTGCAAATTGTTACTCATACTATTTGTTAAGGCGTTTACATGGCAATCAAAAATTTTATGATATTATTATAAAAAAATACCTATACGAAACAAGTAGTTGATGAGCTGTGGCCGCGACCTCGCCCGCATTTACCTATACGTATTACCTACTTCTGTTCTGTGGTTCACCGAACACGAAGAAAGTGCTCTTAGCCGAGAGGATTGAATGTAGTATGGACGTTATAGAAAATAAATGTAGTGGTGTCTGCGGTTGATGTCGCATGAATACGAAAACTTTTAACAAAAAATTAAACCAACGAAAAAGAACTAAAAAGCAAGAAATAAATAAACCTTTTAAGCCTTGAGTATTGAGCTTATTTATATAAACTGATTAATTTTCTAAATTTTATATGTACATAGAAATAGATATTATATTATATATAAGTAATTTTGATTTTTTGTGTATCACGTCGTCTTTTAAAACTCTGACAACTACTATCTTTTAATACATTTAATACTTAATACTTTAAAACGCTATCAAATTTATTTTCTTTGAAGCATATTACCTAAGTGGTTTCTGTCACTAAAGTCACAGTTTTTATATCTAACTTCTAATTGTGTAGGATTGGAAGGTATGGTTTTCATAATCAGCTCAGCTTCATGATGTGATGACTCCTAAACACAAATACCTGATTAAGTTATGAAAAGTAATCAGAAACACTATCCGTGCCCATAATATTATTTGATCCTGACTTCCGTGACATAGAACCACCCTTGAGATATACCCTTTCTAACAAAAAGAGAACCATCAAAATCGGTAATAACATAGGCTACTTCGGTATCCAAATACTTATATTATCCAACCTGTATATACGTAGATTTCCCTCATAGAAAAACGTCAGAAACAGTGTTTTCTACCTTTTCTGAAAATCTTTTTTTGTACTCTACTGTCTGACGGTTATAAAATTATGTACTTATGTCATATTCATACTTTCACTTTTTTCTTGTTGTTACTGAATGACATAATGTACCACGACTGCACTAACATTCAGTCTGAGGGGTCAGTCAGACGAGGCGTAAGTTTTCTTACGGCCAACACGCGGTGTTGACGCGGTCGCTGCGTTTCATGCTATATTAATGGCGAATGTGGGTTCTGTTTACTAGATAACAACATTCGAATTCCTATTAATCACGTAATCGCGAGAAAGCCGCGGCCGTCGCACGTCGCGAAGACTGCATTGCTCTACTCCAATTTAAAGCGTAGTTGCAAACAAATAGAACGTATTTTGCTAAATCAACGTGGTCTAAATATAACAACTTGCTAAAAAATTCGTCTGATTTTATGTCATATTGATTAATTTAATATATTTCGCCCTTAAGATGTTCGTAGATGTCTTGAAAAAGAATGAATGAATGAATGAACGTTCATTTAGAACAGCACAAAAAAACACATCAATATAGATACATAATAAGTAACAACGAGGACATAGATAACAAGAAGTAACTTATAAATACCTATTACATACAACTAAAACTAATTATCTTGTCAGCTTCGCGTCCCACGGCCTGTCTAAAAAGGCGTCCAGATCAGCTTCATGTCTAGCGAAGTGCTGGAGGCTGCTTTTCATCTGGAACCTGTATCCCATAAACGTTGGTTACTAGATACCCATTTCCAATATTTGTCAGGTGTACATGTCATTCTGCCAGTGTGTAGTAATAACTAGAAATACCTTATAAAAGTAATTAAATCTTTAATATATGTTTAAAAGCATAAATATTATAAACTAGCTGTGCCCGCGACTTCGTTCGCGTTTATGTCGGAAAACAGAATATTTCGCTTATAATAGACGTTGCACCTCTTCCTGAAAAGGGGACGCTCTGCGTTCCCCTATGAAATTTTGAAATTTATTATTTTGTAACCGTATACAAATAATTTTATGATCGCATAGAGAAAACATAGCACAAAGGTTTTTAATTTGGGGAGAATCTTAACACAGCGTCATCTATAAAGCACACATATCTACGCAACACTTTTTAGGTTGTGTGCACTTGCAGAAAATATTGAATTTAATACTTTATTTAATTTATTTATTTTTTATATTCGAGAAGAATTTTTTTAACGAAATTAAGGAATAATTAAAATTTTGGTTTCATAAAAAAAATCAATCACTTGTATTCGTTAATATAAATTTGGGCGAATAACGGAATGTATCGACATATATAGGTCTAAAGTAACAAACATATGTTTTTTCTGGAACATTTTAAATTCTTATTTCTATATATAGAGTGAACTACGTGCAATATTTTTGGAGAAAAGGTTTCCACGTTTGTTTTGAATTTTTACGTATTTATTTATTTAAACTTCCTGCAAATACATATGCATAAGGCGGACCTAATGCCGTAGGCATTTTCTACCAGTCAACCTTTGGGTATTATGGTGGGTTTACACGCACGTCACGCAGCCTGGCAAGCAGCCCGGCACGCAGCCTGCGCACTTACTTATTCACGCAAGCATGCACACACAGCCTGTTTACATACTTGTGCCCGTGCTTGTGCTCGTTGAATGTCGGTTTGAACGCGAGCGTGTAAACCCACCATTAAGTGCAGTGCAAGTTGCCATATCCCCCTCCCACATTATTTTTACAAAAATAGTATAATAAATCTAAATAGATTGTATTATTTTCTATTAAACTATAAAAATATTGCACTACAAATATTTACATGTAGGTATTATGTAATGTTTATATTAAAACTTAAAATTCCTTATTCAAGTATTCTATGCCAATAACAAATATCTTAAAAAATAAATGATCACCTAGATAACGTTGTTTTGTATAGTTAGTGTTACTTGGGGCCAACAGATGTCGTTACTTGTTGTTTGTTGATACATTTTTTCGGAAAACGGGTCAATGAATCGCAACTAAGTACACATTTTCAATTTCATCCCCCTCTCAAGGAAACCGTCCTAAAATTCGGAATAAAAAGTATCCTGTGTTACCTCGTAGAATGAACTCAAATCATGCCAAGTTTCATTTGAACCAACTATAAAACTATTACGTTAAATGTTCATTTATTTTTAAAGATATTTATTATTAGCCTGTAAAACTTGAATGAGGAGTTATACATTTTAATATAAACCAGGCTTGCAACGAATATTCGGCAAATATTCGATATTCGGCCTATTCGGCGTGTTCAAGCAAACAAACCAACAAACTCTTCAGCTTTATAATAGTTGTATAGATAAAATACACATTAACTTCCATAATGTGAAAAAACAACAGCCGTCCATGCATTTGAATCGTAATAAAACCTTATCAGTGGAAAGTTGTGCTGCAGAAAACTAATATTTCTGAATTTTCCGGCAATGGTTGCAACTGAGTTTTATCTTTTGATGTCTCGATATGGGCTATGCTTTCTCTGTAGAAACTCCTCGTAACAATCCATAAAAGAAGATAGATGCGCTTGGATGGGTCATTGCGGGAGACGTTAAAACAGTGGAAATTAGAAACAAGAAACAAAAATATCGATAAAAGTTTCCTGCCACAAGTCAGCCGAATACTTTGCCAAATAAGGTGCCAGGTTGTTTCACCGCCAACACAGTTTAAAAACTATTTCTTTTAATATTTCTTCCGTTCTGTCCCTTTGATTTCAATTGAAGGTTTACTTCCACCTTTTCTGACTTCTCTGTTAGAAAACCGGTTTTTTTTTTCTTGCTAACAGTAGTCGAATTTCCTTCCCTTGCAAATTCTTGTTTTCTGCAATGTTAATATCTACAAGTTGCTTTGCCTCGTTAGTTTTATCTTGTAAATGTTCTGACTTGCTAGCTCCATCAGTCGCTTTCGTGGCCCCACACTCCTTCACTACATCAGTAGTTTTTACCTGTTTATGCTTTGAATCTTTTTTCAATGCATTCGCAAATGATACTGTGGACTCACTAGAAAAAGTAAAGTCTGTTCCATTTTTATTTATAGTCTGACTTTGCCTCTTTAGCTGCGCTTCGAGTTGTTCGTTTCTTTCTATGAAAAGTTTAATTTTTGTCCCCAAAACTTCCACTTTTTCTGTGTTTTCGACAAGACAAGAACTGGCGACGCAGCAGCCATGTGTCTAGACACGCGGCAGCATGTCAAGCCAAGTTCAAGGCAAGAACTGGTGACACAGCAGCCGTGTGTTACATTAAACGAACCATTTGGAGCCACTATTGACGCCTTAGTAACTCAAAATCTATTTAACAGAAAACCATGAAAATTGGTTTATTTATTAAAACCCCTTAGATTAATTAGAACCCCAAATTTCATAAATACAGCTCAACGGCTATTGAGATATGAACGTCTAAAAATCGTCATTTTTATCACTGACTGACTGACATATAGATCAAAACCTAACCTACTTCCAGATGACCTAGAAAGTTGAAATTTGGCGTCCAGTTTGGAAAATCAGAAAACGCTGAATTTTTACGATTTGAAATATTTTCAAAGTAATCGATTTTTAATACCTAACACCTTTAGAAATTATAAAAGCAAAACTTTATTTCCCAGGAGATTCCATGATAAAATGTCTCTGTTATCATTATCTATATTATCTTTATTATATTATTTATAAAATTTAGACAAACTAAAATAACACAAACTGCAATTGGCAGCGCTACCTCAGCGAACAATTTGAATGATTGTGTTACGAAAAATATATATTCTTACACAATCTTGCTATTTATATTTGAAAATAGTAAAAGTTTATGATTTAAAAGAGCAAAGATTAGATGCCTGTTGTCTATAAACGTTTAATAGACAATTCGAAAATGTACATAATCAATGAATGGGCAATGCGCTCTAATATTTCTAAAGTAAAGAAAAAAACTAGCGCAGAAAAGAAAACTATACAGCGTAAGTGCAAAAAAAGTGATAAATTATACCGATCACTTTTGAATGTGGAATAATAATAATTTCTTTACAAAAAGTAATGATATCCCATCAAAAACATAAATGTGAAAATGTTAGCCAAGTTCAATATCAAGAACATGCGCGGTTCCCGATTTCGCCTACAAAAGAATAAGAGATCTAAATGGGTGCCAAGTTCTGTAGATAATCCTGAAATTTATTTATAACAACACACAATTAAAATAAATTTAAAATACAAATTCTTTTTTTTTCTCTTACCACAATATTTGCTATTTAAAAATGTAACGTCTTAACTTTCAACGGTTGATTTTTTGACACAAATCAGAAAACTTATGGTTAATTGAAGCTCAAGATTCGACTTGGCTAAAACTGAACCGTTTTTTAAGGTAAACAGGAATTAGGGGTTTAAATAAATTGCTATATTATAGTGAAAGAATATGTGCATGCTAGCGACCACTTAAGCTTTTTGCGATATTCAGGAACATGATCATTTTTGCGTAGTCCAAATATGAATCCTATACAGAGATGTTGGAGTGTCGCAAGCTTATTCAATTAGTCTTCAGTAAGATCTAAATAACGGGCATCAACAAATAAATAAAAGGAATATTCAGAATCCGAAGTTCTTATACTTATTACATCACTAGCAGCGCCCCGCGGTTGTACCCGCGCAAGTCCCGATCCCGTGGGAATATCGGGATGAAAAGAAGCCTATACGTTAATCTAGGTCTCCAGCTATCTACAGACCAAGTTTCATCGCAATCGGTTCAGTGGTTTTTGTGTGAAAGAGTTACAAACATCCATCCATCCATTCATCCAAACTTTCACATTTATAATATTAGTGGGATATTGGGATAAATCGTTACGAAACGCATACACAAAACACTCAAACATTAAAATAAACTTATAATACAGCTTTTGTCCATTGTTTATGAAACTTAAACGAAATGTTTACCTAGGAATCGGTCGTCATTTCAAGAGAAGTTAGTTACTTATCAATCACGGCGCAAAAAGAGTGTTGCAGGAGAGTTAGACCACATTTTTTTAATTCCATCGTAATTGATTAGGTACTATGATGAAATTGTTCGACAGCTCATCGTCACTGGAGTGCGGCGAGGGGGGGGCGAATGTGCAGCTCAACGTGGAGATCGCACGTCCTTTCACGGCAGACCTTGATCTGCACCCGCATGCACACATCGACCAGGTAAACCCCACGTGAAGACAGACGAAAAACTGGATTATGTAATTCTTAAAATAGTGCTGCACCTAATTGGAAAAACTGGATAATGTAACTCTTACAATACAGCTGCACTTAATTGGAAATGGTTTAAACCAAGTTGCCGTGAAACGTGGCCGTGATCTCCTGGGGCACCATGCCGCTAAGGCCAGCTCGGTCCAACAGTGGGAAGACGTCACACGCGGCTCTAGATCGTGGTTGCTTTTTGATAAAAAATGTTCCCCAATGGTCAGTGGATGTCATCACTGGTACAAGGGAGTAGCATGGTCGGTCATAAGACATCACCCTTTCTTGTCCTTAGGTATACCTTTTAAGAGATACCAGTAGGGAACAACTAATGCCTTTAGTCGCCTTTAAGCATTTTGATAAGGTCCTCTAGCAAGGCAAGGCAAAGACATCGTGGATCGTACCGCGGTCGTACCTCTTGTACCATAGGAGCAAGTGCCGTACCGTACCGTAGGACACATTGACCCTTACACAACATCGTACGACATGGGTCGTGAAACGTAATCAATAACGCGTTCCATCAATAGATAATCAACAACAACAAAAGATGTGACGTCGTCAAAAATTAATTTAGGTACTTAAAAACCAAACATTTGTTTTGTTTTTATTTTTCAATTTTTATATAACAATTTCTTAAACTTTCTTTCTTAACCCCGCAGGGGCGACGGCCGCACTGACCCGCACCGCGCGCCATCTTCACAACTTGAATGTTTTATAAATAATTATATTCTCTACTGACTGGAGGGAGACGTTATCATTTTTGAGATATAAATTTACCCGGTTTATTAGGTATGTAACATGTATATTTATAGTGTCGTTTATATTTCTCCTACTAGCCACCGTTGATCTTTGCATTTTTAATATTTATTGAACTGTTCAAATGTACATTGTGATTTTTACAAAGATAAACGAATGTTATAAGTACGATACGTACGCGAGGGGTATCGCGAAACGCGAGTGAGTCGCGTCTTGTGCACGCTGCCGCTGCCTTAAAATCGCGAGCGTCGCCGTGTCGCTCGTGAGTCCTGAGCATGAGGGAGCCGCATATCTGCGCATGAAGTACTCCAACTGTTGTGTTGTAATTGTTGGTGCCGTACGCAGCCAATAGAACAGAACTTCGGTAGCGAGCGACTGTTAGGATTACGCACCGACGCGCAATACAACAGTAACTACGTATGTCTACATAAGAAGCTGTCGTTGTTGCGTGCAGACCTATTACAAAATATATGAAGTTCTATGTAGGTGTATATTATACGAAAGAGAAAAGATAGAAATAAGTAAAAGTGTTGGTACCTGTCTACTTCATACCCGTCGATTTATACTAGGGAAGGTGGTTCGAGTACAACAAGTCAATAGATTTATGCTTAAACAGTTAATGTACATAAATATGCATCTATTACCTTCAGTTGACCGACTCGCAGGACCTATTTCTGCTCTTGAATTGTCTACTTTGATAATATATTTGAAATTTAAGAGAATTGATAGCGAATATACCTAATAATGTTTAGTAGGTCATTGAATTTATCAGTCCTTTCGAGCGGCTTCGGGGTAATATTATACTTAGTGGTACCTACCTATACATAAAAAATGTAAAATAACCGAATTAAAAATTCTAAGCGCACGTTCCCACTGTGTCATAACCTTTTTTTTACCGTTGAAAGGCTGTAGCGTCTATCTATTCAAATTATCACGACTGTCTGTCGTCACTGTGTTGCCTAAATTCTATAGTTGAACGATTGTCGTGTCTAGGTTGTTCCCATTGAATAGGTACGCCAATTTTCGAGTACTGTTTCACGGCAGTCACCCAGTCGCCTATACATGCTTTTAGAAGTTACTAACGTGTGTTAGCTCTCGAGTACAATGGATGAGGATGGTATTTAAATAACGTATTGCTTTTCAAAAACATCGAAGAGGAAGCAAGCGCTGAAAAGGTTTTAGATGATGATACATTATTACATACATTTTTACCGTAACGACTACGATGTCGCAACTACTATTTGACGTCACGTTCACAATGAGTCGTGACGTTTTATTTATCGTTTGACACTGTCGTATAGATGTTTCCATTGTCTTGACAGTCTGTCGCTATTTAGTAAAAAGTGCCGTAATGTATGTGAAAAATTTCATTTAAATGTACAAGCCCCGATCCTTAAAATAGGACGGCAATATCGTTACGACACAGTGGGAACGGGCCCTAACGAGCTAATCCCGATGTTGTTTTCCCAGATCTGCGAGTTTTTTTTAATAATATCTGTTATCGAAAATTTTAATGTTAAAATTTTTAACCTGATGATAAGTACCTACCTACTGTAAATCGTTATAACGGTTAGTTACAACCTATTAGCTTCTCGGTCAAATCTTACGGCTACATAGACAGTGTTCCTTTAACATTAGGTAATGATTACATGGCCAACTACTTATTAACTTTTATCTTATTTATTGAATGTACAAAATACCACTACTACTCCTTGTCGATATGTTTAACATTTTTGCGTATTTTTGCAAACGTTTGCGTTTCTCAGGCAAAAATATTAAATGTTTATTAAATAAAGTATTTAATAAACATTTAAAATGTTTCTTTAATTTAAACAATGTTGTTTTTGGTTTGATCAAATAACGCCAACATTTGCACAAAATACATATCTATACCTACATATAGTAAGTATTTTTAGTCGAAATTGAATGTACATTTTTGTTTCTTGATCCAAAATGTATCATGTAAATGTAGTTGATAGGGAAACAGTGGCCTTCACTTTTACCCTATCACCTTTACTTAAACACGGTAAGAAATGATTGGCACTTTCAACGTAGGTACCTCTGCTCAAAATTAAATTCGGCGCTTCAGACGACTGCCAGTGTTGTCAAGATCTTAAATGTTTATATTGTTAGAGTGGCCACACCAAAAGCTTAATGTGAGCCCTTTGCACTATATTATCTTAGGGTCTTATAATACATAATGTGAGCCTTAGTGGTGTGGAAAACGGAGATTGCAATAAAATTATTAACAATTATGTGATAATGTAAAACCGACCAAGGTGGCTATGTGTGTATTGAGTGTGATGTTGAGACCCTTGCGGCCTTATGCCGTTGTATTTGGTACAGAGTAGAAGGCGCAGGGCTAGGGTTGCCAACCGTACTGTAATATATGGTACTATGTTAATTGCATTTGCATGCATCAAGGTCGTATTGTTGTATATCATTCACTATATAAGACCGCAAATACCTGCAGTACAAAGAAAACATAGTGCTTATAACAAAAAAGTTAAAATATATGTACCTTAAATTGGACCTTTTCCACGATTTTGTTCAGAGCCCTGAGAAATACTATGAAGCAGAAAAAATGTTGGCAACCCTATCTGGCATGGCCCAGGGGCGGACGACGCCTTCGTAGCGTTTATAGATTTGGTAGCTAGTCTGCGCCGCGCTCAGCGTTCACGCGCAACAACTAAATGCATTTACTAACTTCTATTATTGTGTACTTATATTTACTTAATGTTTTCACCTGTACCTATTATATTGGATGTGACGCCATTGTCGCTGTCGTAAGAGTCGTACCCGCTTCACGAACTTCTTTGTACGTATCTACTGCGTCGTTTTGCTCGCAACTTTTACTTTAGCGATTCTATTGTAACGTTAGTTGGTTTTATTAACGCAATATTATGTAAGAAATATGTTATAATGTTAAACAAAAAATTATCAGTTAGGCAAAAGTCTGAGACGTGAAAATATGAATTTTGCTTTCCATTTATTGCATTTTTATTTTATGTGAAGCGTGTACTTAAATCACGAGATTTATTTATTTATTGGAGTCGATTGACACTTAAAATATGGCACTGGCAACTGCATTTTAATTTGAAGGTTTCTATATTAATGGTGCAACACCGAATTTTAGAATATTGCAACATTTTTAAAAGCCAAAATCACTTGTCGAAGTCGTAGTCGTAGTGTTGCGATTGTGTATCATTGATACCGGTTAACGTTAATGAGCCTCGTCATGGTTATTCAACTGAGTTGGTGAACAAGCACGCGGCATTCTGATGGCCATGACCCACTCTCTAAACATTCGCATCACCAGATATGTCAGTGGCGCGTTGGGTAATGGTAATAGTTAATGTTGGTAATATTTGTGTTGAGGTGCTTCACCACTCCTACTCCCCCTTAATTCATTAATCAATCGCATAGGTAAGAAAAGCGAAAACGCTAAATAACGTTGCGTTTAACTAAATTTAATAGGCACTAAACTTGAATTCTGCTGAAAAAGAAACACTCGGCTTCGCGATGGTAAGTGGTTTGTGCATATCTAAGGTGTCGCTACCGGCTTTAGATCGTTTGAAGACAGGTGGCGAGAGATCCTCTCCAAGCGCTACGTCACCTAGTCCGGGTCTACCATAAGCCTACGGTGAGAAGGACTTCATCCACAAGTATGCAAGTAAGGTAAAAGTACCACCGCCGCCTCCTTCAGAGCTGGTGGTAGCCGCGCAAAGCCTTCATTACCATAACCCTTTAAGAGAGTCAGAGGGACTATGCTGGGTGGTTAAGATGTCCACTCACACTTAGGTGTGGGCGTTATTTACGTAGTTACTGTATATAGTGACGTCACTAGATACAGTAACTACGTACGTAACATGTAACCGCGTAACTAGTGTCAAGCCAAGTAACACACTAGTGATTTTTGTGTGCAGGTTATTTTCATTACAACGCACACGACATAGTAACCAATACAAGCTGAGACCTCGTTTTGTTAAAGTGTCATACAAACGGAGTTTCAAGTTAACGCAATCGCGCAACTAATTCTCATTGTAACGTACCTACGTTACAATGAGAATTCGTTGCGCGATACGTATGCTGTTTCTTTCACACTCAGCTATAATTAGTATACGCATCACTTTTACACACTAGCACTTTGCGGACAGATGAACGAGCCGAGAAAAACAGCGAAGTGTTACTACAATTAGGGCTGCCATCCGTCCGGATTTGTCCTAGTTTAGAGGGCGTCCGGGGAGCGTCCGGGCGGGGTTTTCAAAAAGTGTCCGGGTAAAACTCTATGCCAAGGGACAATTATAATTGTTAGATGAATCGTTAACAAGCTAAAAATTTAAATGGAATCGTCGTTTTTTTTAAGGTGTCCGGGAAAGAATCTCGATTTCACCCATGTGCCCGGATTTTTTTAAGTTTTTGTCCGGCGTCGGCAATTTAAGTGATGGCAGGCCTAACTACAATGCATGTAATTTTGATGCATATGTCTATGATTTTAGAGATTAGTATAGACTCGTTTTATTTTGACTTTATTTTTAAATAAATTCAGTGGTTCCGTTAGATGGCTCGAGTTAAACACAAATATTTGTTTTGGCTCATTGACGAATTATATTAATAATTAAGATCTTTCTTTTTTTGAGATATTAGTATACACACTGGTTATATTTATATATTTTTTTGAAAAAGAAATCTCATCGGTAAACCAATAAATGTTTTTACATAAATACTTTGATAATTTAAATAGATTACAAAAAAATTAAAACAAAAATAAATATATCAAAAAAATTCAAAAAAGGCAAAATATATAGATATTTTAAATCATTTTAAATATTTACGATTTATTTAATGCAGTCCGTCCTAAGCCTGAATAAATTAGGAAGGGAAGTCGATTTGAGTTAGACGTTTACTGATCTAACTATAACCACAAAACCGTAGCTTCGACTTGAGACTTCGTTCCGTGTGTAGCGTAGCCGTACTAAGTAGCCACACACTGAGATCAGAGATGAGACTAGTTACAAAAATTACGCGTACGTACTCGTAAGGGACACCTTTAAAGTAACTAGACACGTTAAGTTTCGTGAAATTTACGTAACGATCCACACCTACTCACAGTACTCACACTAACACTATAAATATCTGGTGAGTGGCCGTAAGTTGGTATTGCTCGATTTTTTTCTCATAAGGCTCAACATTTGGAAACGGGTGGTAATAGATCGATACAGGCAAATACAAATGGTTATTTTTGGCTTGTGACTCACCGCGCACCGCACTACCAAACGACACTACCAGTAGTTCCCTTCAACACTATATAAGTTACTATCTTTTTAACTATTTGTAGGGTATTAAAAAAAAATTTAAAAGTTTTTATGGATTTTCTTAGTAACGGAATGAAAAAATCCAAAATGAAAAAATATGTAAGTACCATTAAAAATCTATAAGGCGCAATTACACTTGGTCGTTAGCTCGTATTCGGGTCCACGAAGGACGTTACTCGAATTCGGGCACCCGATGCATTAATTACTTACATTGTTTTGCTCGAATTCAGTCACTGGAATACGGGCAAACGATTCTGCGCCCGCGTTCGGGGAGGTACGTGCCTGCAGACGCCATGTCATCCGCCATTTTGTGCTTCAATCGATTCACGGCGTCGGGTATTCTGATTCGTTCGGGTAACCAAAACGAAATCTGGACTAGATTGTACGAAGACGGGCGTACTCGACTCCGTTCACTTACACTTAGTCGTTTGTCCGAATTCCATAGGCAATCGAGTAGTATTTAGTATTTCTAGTTTTATTTTTCTGTATTAAAATTTCTTTAATTAAATAAACAGAAACAATGAATGTTCACGTAAAAAGGGGAGTACACTGGCTCCTGCAACACAGTACTTACTAGTGCAGGAGTCAGAGAATCCTGACATTATTGTAACACAATTACTGTCAATAAAGAATTATTATTATTAGTGTAATTGCGCCATTACATATCCCACCTACTTTTATAAAAAACGGAGGCAAAAATACGATTTTTTTTTTCAATTTTTTTTATTTTAACTGCATGCTAGTCATGCCCTTTCAGTGATTTAAGTGTTCTATTTTCAAATACATCCCTGTATAATTAATTATTTGATATGTTAGTTTATTACTAGACAAATTAAACCCACAAATTCAATAATTTGTTATTAAATTTACTACAATATTATCTTTAACTGTATACCTAATTATACTACCAAAGTATTTACATATATTTTGCAGAAAATTTTAAAATATTTAAATATCTAAAATAAAAACTGGTACATAAGCACAAATACACTACTTCCATCATAGGACTACCCAATGGAATTAATGGGATATGCCCAAGTTAAAGAATTTGAAACTTTTGATAATGTATGATAAATGTAGAATTACTTGTGTCAAGATATAAGTTTTTTTTTATTTAATTAATTCAAATTTAATGAATTGATTTAATTGAAAGCTTATTTTTATTTATTTTTAGTTTTTCTGAGGTAGTAGGTTCGCGACATCATGTTTAGTAGGTATACACTCTACTGCCACTCAGACCTCGGCTCAATTGCGGCCGAGGACTTTACAAATATTCAAACAACGGACACAAAGAACACCTTTTTGTGGATCACACAATTTTAAAATAAAATACATTGTTTTTATAGGAGCTTCCTATAAAAACCATTGGACACGGGCAATTTGAGAAGAAATTATAACAAGTTTCATTAGTTCATATAATTATTACTTATCGTAACTTATCGATTGCATGACCCAAAGTTATGTCCCCATTCATTAATTGTTTTTGGAATTATGAAATTACATCGTCATTGGTAATGTGTCTTTTGCTATTTTCGATTGGTTTTTGGTTTGAAACACGTTTACTTATAGCAGACCGGTAGGTACCTGGTAACAGGTAATGTTGCCGATTATTTTTAAAAGTGTCAATGTATGTAGTCTTTTCAATGTAAGTTTGATATCGATTATTATTTTTCACTTTTCAGTGGCCTTCGTTAGTGTGTTTTGAAGTCGGTTTAACTTTTTATTTAAAGTGTTTATTTTTAATAATAATTCTTTTTTAACATTAATATTTCGAATAATTTTATTGATGACCGAATATAACGTTATTGAATTTGAATTTATCATGAACCACAATTCACGACCACCAATAAACGACAGGCCCCGAGGGCCGAGCTCATGAAGCCGGTCGGGAGCCTTTCGCCCAGGTGTACGCGACCGATGGGTTCTCTGACTATCTTGAGATACCTGGATTTTCAAGAAAATAGTTTCAATATCGCATCGTGTCGTCCTGTAACGTTAATTTCTTTCACTCAATAGAGCAAAGTAGGTATAGAACAAAACAAGAATGAATAAATAAAAAACAGTTTATTTAGAGCCGGCATTGCGCGGAGTGGAGCGGGCGGCCGCTCGCGACGGTACAAAATAAATGCGACTTCTTTTTACAATACAGGGGCGGGGGAGGGGCGGCTCATTTGAAGATCTTGCCCTGGTTGAACTTGCGTCCTTGCTTGTCCTCGCCGGACCACGAGAAGTAGTCCTGGACCAGCTTCTTGGTTTCCTCGCTGGTGGGTCGAGTTTCTTCCAGTCGTAGGACTCGTAGTCGATCTGCCAGTCGGGCGACAGCGGGAAGGCGAGGTCGTGGCCGCGCCAGAGCCACACGCCCGAGATGCTGGAGTCGTTGTCGGCGCCGAACAGGCACACCGACGCGAACGCCTGCTTGCGCATCTTGTCCAGGCGCTGGAACATGCCTGCCGCACACAAACACACATGTAACATTGGTAGAACATCGACCGAAGAGAGATAGGGATCTGGCACCATGCAATGCATTTTTACTATGAAAAGGCATAGGAAAAAGGCGCATTTTTACTGAAGAAATGCATATGAAAAAGGCGCATTTTTACTGAAGAAATGCATATGAAAAAAATGCATTTTTACTGAGGAAACGCATATGAAAAAGATGCATTTTTACTGAGTAAAAGCATATGAAAAAAGATGCAAATGACAAAGGAGTTATTTCCAGGACGAATCGCGGGAAATATTGATTTATGACCATCAACCAGACCCGAAAGCGAGACCCGAAAGCAAGCTTCCCAAATAACACTGAAGAAATTGAAAGATCCAAGATCTGTGTGAAACCTTAATGAGTCTTTTTCTTGGGATGCTGTGTAAATCTTACTTTTTTTTTCTTTTGTCCCTTCTCTTATCTTATAATCTAATCTGTTTTCTTATCAAGAGACATTTAGTAATTGTTATGGCGGATTTTTGTCTTGTATGGTATGCGTCCTGTGACGCATCCATGAATCAATAGCAGCTTGCTAGTTTGGTATCAGGTCTTGTGGTATCTTGTGCTCGAGTCTGCGAAATTCTATACACTCATCCATAAGACCGTTTGCCAGGATGTTAGGGTGATGGAGTAAATCATAATGATTTTTCCTAAAAAAGGGGCCACTATAACTGGCTCATATTATCCAAACCAAATTAGAAGATTGCGGGAGACAATCAAAAACAAACTAGTGAACCAAACTGTACACAACGGTCCTGATCCACCAAGTCAATGCACCTGCCATTTGAACTTAACACAAACCCTATTCTTTAGATCGGCCCCCCAGCGAAATTATAATTTCTTTTCTGGCACAGAACAAATCAGGAGCAAGAAATTAAGATGTGATGGGCGCTGTAAAGACACTTTTTCAAAGATACATATATCAAATGTTTGGACTTGTTATAAGAATATGTTGAAAAATATTAGGAGTTAGGGTGGCTCGAATAGTTTTTATTCCCACCAACGCAAAATACGCGCTATGACGTGTAAACCTTTTTTGTTCTAACCCAACCTATGTTGAAAAATAAATTTAATTTAAAGTCCTCAATATTGTTTTTACATATTCATTATCACTCATTCTGGATCGCCTCATATATATCTGAGAATGGTAATGCACATCTATTTTCGAGAAATTATCCTTCAACTCTTCTGCTATAAGCTCCCGGACACATAAAGGCAGGCTTTAGAAACAGACGGCTGATTTTAAACCAAAGGGGATCAAAATAAAATTAGCTGACAACAAGATGTGAACAATGCGTACAGCCATTAGGTCTCTATCTTCAGCACTTTCTATTTAGTTATGAGATTTATTGCCAAACCTAATTATGCAGGGTGTTACAGAAACGTGTAGTCAAATTTTAGGAGCAATATTTGTAGCCGACAAATAGTTGATTTAGCTCAAAATTGAATTTTTTCTCTTCAGATAAATGCTTTTTCCTGGTGTAGGTGCTCATTCTTTAACATCATATAAATTTTCATGTAAATTTTAATGATTTTGATTTTTTTTTTTATGCAGACATTTTCAGAAAAATCTGGACATTCCATCAACATCCTTGTTATTATAACACCCATAGTTTCATTCATGTCAGCCCTCTCTCTTGTGAAATATTAGCTTTATCGGTAAATATTCATGCCCAATTTGTCAGTTCCAAAATAAGATTTCTGTAATAAATAAATTACATATTTTCCTAAAATAGCGCTTTACGATGTTTATTTACGGAGCCTACTTTACGACCCTAAAAACTGACCACACCTTTTTGTACCATTCTGTATAAATGAAACTTGTAGATGGACAGTGATAGTAAACGATGTACGACTTCAGACTCATTAGCTTCATTAGGATCATAGAAATACGAGTTTATATAAACTTTACAGATAGATTGCAACAGTTTAATGCACAGGGTGAGATACATACCAGTGATGAGGTTGCAGCTCATGAACACCTTGGCGAGCTCCTCTGGGTATTTGTACTCAGCATACCAGATGGAGTAGTTTTCAGGGTCAAACTTCTCCCAGAAGTAAGGGATTGACTTTGATTCATCCTCATTTGAATAGCATCTCTTGAAGTCGTCCATGTTGAATGTTCTGGAAACAGATACATTTATTTTTAAAATGTGATAAAGCAGTTTTTTTCTTGTTTTGATTTGGGTCTTCAAATATGCTAGTCGAACCCACTCACAGCTTGTGATATTAAATCTATCGCTATCTCAGCTTTAATGAGCGGGTCGCTAATGCACGCACGTAATTCACATTGTGATAAAACTAGTGGAAAAGAAATCATACCTTAATTTTTGACTTGGAAAACCATATACTATAACATATTAGAATTATCGTGCAGCATCATCGTCCTCCGCGCCTTTTCCCAACTAAGATACGGCCGATCTTCGATATTTTACGTGAAGCGACTGCCATCAGACGTCCACAACCCAAGTAGGTATT
>CAWLEN010000101.1:0-19418 GCA_963859945.1 Euplagia quadripunctaria | reverse complement strand
TAAATTAAAAAAGAATAAAGTACCTCTCTTATGCGTAAATGGAGGACGATTTTTGATGAAAAAGGAAGCCTTATTCCAGTTAGAACTTTTATCCTTTTTAGACGTATTTGAAGTGCCCAGTGTAAAGTTGCATGCAAGGTTTGACTAAGTAATCCTGATTCTGATTTCATATCATCTGCTGCTATATAATCAATGTACCTACGACCTTCGTTAATGCTACCTACTGCTAGACTAAGACAAGTAAATCATAAATAAAAAGATATAATGTAACATGTTACATTTTAGAGTCACGTCATAAACTTATTTATCTGAATCTGACAAGTAAACCCTCATTCGGAACTAAAAGAAATAGAAGTGTGTGTGGTAGTAAGGCCCTCGCTTGTCTGAGAGGTGACTTCGATATAGGGGTGATTACTTATCGGGATATCAATTGATAGAGGCTGTAAATCCAGATAATTATATTGGTGGCTGAACTACTACATTCAAATATAACAAAGACTTCTTGAAAGATCTGGTGCGGCTACTTGACAGCAGTTCACCCTGTCTGCTCCACACACCGTCTTCTTTTGTTCTTTTTTCTAACCATTTTAAAATCCAAATATATATATATACAAGTTCAAAAGAGGTTTGAACATTACAGTACTGACAGGTATCACTGTTTCTGTGCTTAAACATGACTTATTGTTTAAGCACAGAAACAGTAACTCAGCCGCCCTGAGAAGAGCTCTTACAGGCCATGATAAATAATATTGACTGATGGAGGATTCTACTGCTGTATTGCAATAGCTAATACGAAATCGAAGTCGTTGGGATCCATTCGTGACAAATAGAAAAACAAAAACTACCGCTGTAATTCCGTCAGAACACAGGCTATATGTAAATTCAAGCTAAAATCCCGGTGACTGTAAAACTTGAAGGTAAGGAAAAACAAGAATAATTATAAGAAGAAGTAAGACTCTTATACCCTAATAGTATTTGAAGAAATGGTAGAAAATCAAAGCCTATATTGTTAGTCTTCAAACAATGAGATTATCCACGTCGTGTTCTAGCAATGATTATAAAATTGACAACTCATTATTTAATTATTTAATAAAGTAAAAATTCTCAGACATTCTCGAACAATTTTAACTGAAGTTAATAAACGTATATTTCATTAAGTCTAGACTAGAAGGACATCTTAATAGACGAAAGGCGAAAAACCTATTACAGTAAAGATATGCAACACCCTATCACTGAAGACGCCTTATAGAATTGATAAAAAAAAATTACACACCATTTATCAAACTATTGGATATAGGAAACGTTGCAACGAAGGAATACCTACGTCGTTGCGTAATATATTATCCAGATTGACAGGTTCAAATAATGGGACATTGTGTCCATCTATACGAGTGGATTCTACGTGGTTTAAGTAAAAGCTAGTAAAGTAAAATCACAAAAGGTTATATTCCTCTTTTTATCTGCATGGCCACGAAGGCAGTATATTCGGAACTTATTAATTACCTAAGCACCCTTCACTCATAGCAGAATTGAGAATAATGGCTGCACGCAGGTGGTTTGTTTATAAGCGCTAATCGGCGCTAATCTCTGCAACTAGCAACACAGAACTGAACTGTAATGTTAAATTTTAAGAATATCCACACCATCTAGGTATATATAATAGCCCTCATTAAGGCAAGTGCAATAAGGCTAAATACGACGCGGTTATTTGGAATATAAAGAGTTCCTTTGCCTATCTTTTAGCCCAAGTCTTGATTGAATTCCTATAGCGCAAAAAGTGTTATTGTATGCGGAAATAGACACGACGCTTTAATGGGTGTATATACCTAGGTACACTAAAGCAATTTTCGAAACTAATACTTTTATAATTACCTATACTTAGGGCTGCCATCCATCCGGGTTTCCCCGGATTTGTCCTAGTTTAGAGGGCGTCCAGGGAGCGTCCGGGCGGGGTTTTCAAAAAGTGGCCGGGTAAAATCTGGACACTCTGTGCCAAGGAACAATTACAATTGTTAGATGAATCGTTAACAAGCTAAAAATTAAACTGCAATCGGTGCTTTTTTTAAGGTGTCCGGGGAAGAATCTCTATTTCACCAATGTGTCCGGATTTTTTAAAGTTTTTGTCCGGCGTCGACAATTTAAGTGATGGCAGGGCCTACCTATACTCTTTATTAGCTTTTGCCGGCGGCTTTGCTGATTTGCTTCCGAATCTCGAATTTGGTTTGGTTTTTTTCAATTTTGATTCAATTTATTTGTGAACACAGGTTACAAAAGGTGTTACATTTTTAGGTAAACTATGAAATCGCTATGTCCTACCACTAATGGCGTACGAGTTATAAAGCAAATTATATTCATGCAAAGATACATATATTGAAATAGAAACATAATATGTAATTAACATTTGACATGAATATATATATAATGACAAATACTATCCTATCATTGTATTATATTGTTCAGAAAAAATATAATTATAAATAGTGCAAAATGTCAATAATTATCAATAACTAATATTCCATTTAAATGTCAATTAAATTTATCATTTAAGAAACATTCAACTGAATAATAGGTTTTTTCTATTAAAAATAACAGTTTCTTTTTAAACATTGATAAACTCTCTGTTTATTGTATATGTTTAGGTACCTGATTGTATATTTTTGGTGCCATAGCAAATATGCTTCTGTGATGCAATGTGGTTTTGCTAGATGTTAGATGTAGATTGTCTGATCTGCGTAGGCGTAGGCTAATATAATAATAATTTAATGAAAGTGTACTTTTTTCTCGAATCAGTAAAGTGTTGCGACGAATTTTTTACTCGTACGTAGAGTATGAGGAACTTTAAAAAATACATAATACGATAGTTGACTGTTAAGTCAAATCTGTTTTAGGGTTCCGTACGACCAAATAAAAAACGGCACCCTTAAAACAACAGCAACTGTCTGTCTGTCTGTCTGTCACAGCCAATTTGCCCCGAATCTACTGGACTGATTAAGTGAGGGTATTTTGGTACACAATTGACCAATGCCAAACCTATGACCCAAACACAGATGTGCAATGTAAATAAATTAAATTTATATATGGGGGGTCATTTTTGGGGACCAAATTAGAAAAAAATTAAATAATAAGTAATAGTAAACTGTACCGTGTGACATATCAAGTGAAGGAGCTTATTGTGAGGCTCTTAAATATATTCTTTTATAGTTTTACGATTAATAGTTTTAAAGTTATTAATGAAAATACATGAAAACGAATGAGCCTAAAATGTTGAAATCATGCAAATCTTCAATCTTTACTTATAGTTTACAGGAAAACCTATAAGAAGTCAACAGTCTTAAAGTAACATAGTAAATCTCTCAGTTGGAATGTATTGAACACGAGAACATATGAGAGTATATGAGAACATGCTCTTCAGCTACAATATTAAGTTTGATCTTGGATAAATTATTGGTAGATACATATTTATCGTACAGAACCCTCTCCACTATGTTCAACTCGCACTTGGCCGGTTTTTCTTTATTAAACGTCAAAAGAGTACCTGGGTCAAACACAAACATTTTGGAAAAGTATTCAGGTGACATAAATTCTAGGTGTACCTACATCGTTTTAGCGTTTACGTGTTTTTATTATTTAAGATTATCATTAAAGCATTACTATTTAATCAAAGAATATATTTTAAGATTGTTGTAGTATTTTAGTTATTATAATAACTAACTAACTTTCGTTTATGTGAAAATGTCTCCTGCTGTGGACTGTTCGGATACCAAATACTTTAGTTTGTGTTTTATGTTTTGAGGATCTTTTCTTTACTGTGTATGTATTGATAAGTAAGTAGTTATATATTTAAAAGATATATAAATCTTTTATGTGTCTTAAGGATAGGATTCCAAAAATTCAACTTCCTTTAACTCTCACATCATCTCACATTCATCATAATCATCTTAGCTTAGCGGTTAGAACCGAAACTTCCGCTTCGCTGCCCGGGGCCGCTTTCCTACTTTTTCCTCTCCATTTCGCACGATCTTCGGCATCCCTAATAGTGAGTTCATTGGCACGCTTATCACCCCTTACGACGTCAAGCCAGCACTTTTTTTGGTCTACCCCTCCTGCCAGGGCCCGGCGGAGGCGGCAAAATGTGGCCATACCAGCGAAGGCGATAGTCCTGCAATTTATCCGCAATGTCACGGACATGAATCGTAATCATGTGATTACACAAATAAGGTTTATTGTTTTGGGGCACGCCGCTATAGCGGTGGCAATACCCGTCCTACGAGAGTGACTGGAGAGAGGGCACGGAGCCCTCACCTTCCGGATAACGCAGGTGCTTTCCAGACACGGTTGCTTCGGCAAGTGCCTGTGTCGAATCGGCCGGGAGCCGACGTCACGGTGCCACCATTGTGGTGATTGTTCCGACGACACGGCGTTCACACACTGGCGTAATGCCGGACACACACGTGTGTGTGTGTGTATGCATGTGTGTGCGTGTTTCGGTGAGTGTTATGTGCTTGGTATGTATATATTTGTAGAAAATATACGATTAGAAAGTACGAATTAGAAACAATTTTATAACTGGTATGTGGCAATATCCAATGGTATGTGGCAACGAATGAGTCATATTCTGTTGTTCACGCGGATGTTATCACAAGCTGTTATTTTATACAAATTTGTACGGAACGTAGGTGGGTCAAACACAAAATCAGGCAATTCCTAATTTCCAAAAAATGTATCTGGTGTAATGTAACAGTCTATAATTATCTTCAATAATATCGACACAGATCAGTCAGTGTCAGTGTTTTTGTATGACCACAGAAAAGATCTAAATGTCTACAGAAAATAATAAACATTTTTTTTTTGTGACGGGGTGGAAGGTCCTCATGGAGGTCCTCCGCCATTGGGAAGGCGAAGAGGTCTGTCGGACTCTTACCGACTAAAAACCACCCCGGTGTTCCGCTATTTGCCTATGGTCGGGGGAGCGAGAATCGCCATTGCATTCGTCCGCAACCGCCGATAGGCATTGACTCGTCTCATCCAAAACGGGTCCCGTCACCCGGTGCGACCGTTCCCCGTCGGTCTCACTCCTCTGAGAAGCGCGCACGGAACACTGCGCTCTGCCTCTCGGGCCTGTATCTGTTCGGATGACGAAAAGTTCGTCGCCTGCAGACCGCTTCCTATGGTGACCGGAGATCATTAAACGCCCTCCGGCGCGGCGCCCTGCGTCTGCTACGTAGGTAAAGAGAGTCGTACTCCACTCTCTCTCCCATTCCACTGCCTCCTTTGCGGACATCACCTCCTCGCCAGAAGGAGGCGACGGCGGCGGCGTTCCATGCGCTCTCGCTACGAACCGTGGCCAGAATCACGGTTGGAAGCAAGAGATTACCCGCAGCACCGACTGCCACATCGAGATCACGGCGCTGGTCAGCCCAGGCTGGGCATTACGCTTCAACCTGGCCTCCAGTGGCCTTGTACCAGCATTGTTTATTACTCCTTTTTGATATCGTGCACAACATGTGGCACTTTATGATGAGGTATAGAAGTGCGGTTACTGCAGAGGTGTGTATTATGAAGAATTGCAAATGATGATGGACAAGCTTGATGTCAAACACTCGTCCGCTCCTCCAACAACGGTTAGTACAGTTATAGTTTTGAGATGACTAGACTACGACTAGAAACTCGTGTCATCAATCATAACCACCAGAGCTTGCGCCTGTTCCATATTTAATTTGTTTCGGATAAAGTAAAATTTTATTAAGTTTTCAGTTTTGAAATGTATCAACTAAGTACTTACTAATAAACATTTCTTATTTATTAACAACTAGCTGACCCGCGCAACTTCGTCTGCGTTTGTAAATATTCGCCGTTTTTGCAACGTTTTTCATTGATGCTCCGCTCCTATTGGTCGTAGCGTGATGTTATAAAGCATTTTTTTTTAAACATCATGTTTAAAAAAATACAAAAAACAAATTGTAAAAACTCCTAAAGGTAAGATTATGAAATAGTTTTTATGTAGGTACCTACTAGTACGTAATTTGTTTCTTTTTTAATAGGTAGGTATGTATGTATGACTTAGACGAAATATCATTATCCGCTCAAACGTCCATGTTTCCTGAAAAAATTTACAGGCCCCCCGCGGAGTCGAATCGCGCCGAACTGTGCCGCAGATTGGTAACAAAAACCTGTGTAACAGCTTAAATATAATAGCTACAGCGAAGATAAAAATACTGACAAATAGCTAGACGTTTATAGATGGAATTTATCTATTTCAAAATTCAATAGTGATAATCTATAATACTTAAAATGAGGTTTATTATGAGTTCCCAGTAAATAGAAAAAAAACTTACTATAAATTTGTTTCGTAAGCACAACAAACAAAACACTTAAAAACTAAACTAGATTCATTTCCCTTTTATATTATGTTGATATGTAATTAGAATCTAATTTGAATTTATTCTAATTAAAAAGCTAAAAAAAATGGAATTTTGCATATTTCGACACATCGTAAACGTTACAGGGGGCTGTAGTCACTGCGCTGTAGTCAAATTACAAAAACGTAAAATCCTATTAAAATTATCACTATACACATATTTTTGTGGACAAGCCGGTAACTTATTATGAACTGTAAATGCAAAGATATTTTTATACAGGATTTAAATATGTATGTACAGAAAGTTAATAAAGAAAGTAAAATTTAAGGAGTGTTACAAATCCTAACTATTGTCTATTTAAAATATGATAATAACCAGTCTTTCTAATTACCACATATATTGTATTCAAATATATGCTATATCGTACAAAAACATTACGATAAACCGGCAAACAAAGGCGAAGTTTTTTTATGTACCTACTAGTACGTAATTTGTTTCTTTTTTAATAGGTAGGTATTTCGCTTGTTTCCACCGAGTAAAATACCTGGATTAATAAATAAATAAGTAGATAGTGTGACAAAAGTGACACACGAGTGACTTACCCACGCTCGCGTTAAAAAAAACTAGTAGGTAGTTCCTAGGCTAAGCTATCTATTTACTTATGTACTTAGTTAGTACTACATAAATATTACTAGTTCTGACTATAATCAGCTAGACATGCCAGAAAAAAAATTGCTTTTTTATATTTGTGAGTGGTATCTTCTTAAGCGTTGTTTGAAGTCGTACGTAAAGCCCCATCAAAGAAGCCACAATTTCAGCACAGAGAGTCGGTACTTAAGGTACCGGGACTACAGTAAGAATAATTCACAAACTTTTTTAATAGTACCCAGTGATGATTTTCTGGATTTTATAGAAAAAATGGAGGAAATATTCCGAACGTCATTTAAAACAAAACATATCAATTGTAAAGTAGCTGCAGGTATCCATAACCAAGTGAAAGATATTCCTTTTTCCTCTCCTTGTCCTGTTTCCCAAAAGTATTTTTAATAAAACTTTTTATCCGAATGCGGATTTTTTATACTATTAAATTTAATAATAAAGTTTTTCGTACGTCACAGTCTAGGCGCAAATATTTTTCAGTTTCAAATTTATAAGTGATTTTTTTATTTAATCTACTAATCAAAAAACACATGTCTTTTATTGAACACTACTCATTTCATATTTTTAATAAAAAATTAATTATAATATTTACAATCACAAAACTAGAAAGAAACTGAAGTACTTAGGTAGATGAAATTATGGGCAGCCCTATCGCGTGTTTACGTACCGTCCGACTGTAAGTAATTATTTCAAGGAAAGGGCCGAGTCACAATACTGTATATACGTATACTGTGGTATAGGAGACACCAACATGCAGAAGGTAGGTATATAGGTACATACATTTTTTTTTTATAAAAAGAATACTTGCAGTGACGAAAATTGAACAACAATGCAGGTTATTTTATTTTATCATTATTCTGCTAAAGCTTGTCTCATGTAGGTATAATACTCGCTTATTATATAATAGTGAAACGAAATATTAAAACATAAAACATAAGCAACATAAAAATACTTTAGTAAATAATCATAAATTTAAAATTTAGAACACCCCCGACTCGAAAATCGCTGACAAGAGCTAATGATCTTTGAACGGCTGAACAGATTTTCTTGAATTATATCTAAGAACACTTTCGATCAAGTCATCGTTGAAACAAAAAATAAACGCACTTAAATCAAATCGTCAAACTTATAACACCCCTCTTTTTGCGTCGGGGGTTAAAAAGTAAAATCAAGCGATATACTAGCGGTATAACTAGTATCTCCATAAGTTCTGCTCATAAATTCATGACATGCACATTCATTCATGACATTCATAAGTACCTACTTCAGCTGCTGAGTGACCAGACCAGAATGATCACTCAGCAAATGTGCTGAACTGAATTTATTTAATAGAAGTTTAAATCTGAATGAAAGCTAAATTATAAGCAAGAAATCAGTATCGGTAGGCAGATGTTTAGAAACAGGTTTAGAATTTAGAACCCAATCGCATTTAACACGCCTATGAATAAACTTCTATAGATAGGTACGTATCCATATTTGTAAAGTGTGTGTAGTAGACGTAGTAGTAATGGTAGTACCTATTACCTACATAACATATAGGCTCCCTTCAATAAGTAGCAGTAGTACGTAGATAGATATGTTTTCTTGAGCATCTTCTCTTTTATTCGTGTGTGATTTATGTAGATAGGTACATGCATGCCTTTATAAAGTAAACCAAAAGTTTAACTGTATACGATGATATACCTACTTATGCAGTGAATTAAGTGAATAAGCTTCATGTAAATATATAACTATGGAACCATAATGGACGTCTACCGACTCGGGCGCCACAGCTATCAATCATAACCAACTTCACTAATAAGTACATAACTATGTCCTAGTCTAGCCAAGCCTATGGTTACAATATTATTATTCTGTTCTAGATATTCAATTATGATACTCAACTTGCCTGATTTATAAATTCGTAGCACTCCGAAATATGTGGCAATATCAATAAATACACAATAAATATAATATTTATGTTAACTTAGTAGATACCTATAAGCGCGATAAACGGCGATGGTGACAGTGGCAGCGGCGGCCGCACGGCAAGGCGCGTGCAACTATCCACATAAACTTAGGAGGCGGCGCGGGCCAACATGGGGTCGTTCTCGGACGGACAGTGGCGCGGCACCGCGCCGCCTGCAACACGAACTGTGTGCCACGCGTGTTTACGTAAGCGCCACGCCCCGAGCCACGCTCCCGCTGTATGGGGGCGCGGCGCGAAGCGCGAAGCACTTCCAGACGCCGAGCGCCGACTGACGCGCCCTCACCCCGCGCGCTCTGCTTGACTCGCGCCTGCGCTACCTTGTCCTGTTACATAATACCACAAAACATTCAGATATCCCGGTTATCAGGAGCGTAGATGATCCACTTGATATGTCCTCAAATTTTAGAGAGTCCAAACGTCATATAACATAAGTAAAAATATGTAAAGTACAGTAGCGAGGGAAGTACCTAAAGGGAAGAAGGACTTTTCTGCATTAAAATACGTCCATAACATCAGATCATGAATTAAGCTAATTTAGGCATGAAATATCCATTAATAACTATGTAGGTAGGATAATAATACGAAGATAATATATTTTAAGACAGGTCCAAGAGTCGATTTCACCAAACTTATATCACGCTGTCATAAAAGTTGGGTGCCACTTTGTAAGATATCATAACAACAATCATATCTATAGTTTTTGCAAAACAGCAGTATTATCAAATTTAACAGCAATTGCCCTGGGTTCGGTACAAGAGCGTAGCAATCGATGGCCGTGTCTGACATCATTAATGAAAACGTAAGATAGTTAGGTGGCATTTTGATTACCGTAGGTGGCATTTTGACTACCGGTGTCATTGCATCCACTGTTTTTTGGAGTTCCGTTCCTCAAAAGGAAAAAAGGAAACCTAATAGGATCACTTTGTTGTCCGTATATCTGCCTGTCTGTATGTTAAAACCCTTTTTCTTAGGAACCCGTGGACGCATCAAGTTGAAATGAATACCAAAAACTTATGTATGTCTGCAGTCCCTTGAAGCTGTGGAAAAATCAAGCTTCGAAAAGCCCCTATTGAGAAAAGACGTGCTCGAACTAGAAGAACACCTAAGCTTGGCAACAACAATATTTAACTCAAACTGGATGAGAAAGACAAGATAATCACCGTACAACAGCACCAAATTACTGATCTGCAGGATACGATAACCAGTCGGAACACTCGGAACATCAAAAGATTGGGCCTGTCGCCTCAGGTTGATAGCTTGCCTTCTGTTTTCTTTCTTACTGTTATTCTTATGCATGCTCCCATTACGACATATGTTTCGCCTAACTGGGTCAACGTATGGTTTATAATTCAGAATATCAACAGATTTACACAGTTGCCTCAGGTTGACGACCTACATTTTGGATTCTCATTTTTTATCATATCTTTGCACGCTTTTGTAACCCATTTTTGTAACATCATCTACGCATTACACTCCGACATAAAACTTCAATTTACAAAATTAACATCGAGCCTTTCTGTTATAACTATAAGCGATCACTACTAGTGATGAAAGAGACTAAGTTGTTAAGCCCTTTAAAATATGACTTTTAAAACTTGTTCAGACTAAAAAGACTATCTTTAGACTAATAAGACTAGCTTGAAGACTTAAAAAGCTTAAAAGACTGATACAACTAAAACGCCTCAGTCCTTTAAGAAAATGCTTACACCTTAGTCGGTTAATAGTATCTTATACAGCTAGACTTTTAAGTCAGTGTCCCCATGATAATTATCCAGCACTAAATAGGAAAGAGATGGTACCTATATTACATGAAAGATGTGTTAGAATGAAATAAGGTACATATTTCACTTACTTAAGTACAAGTACTTCGGGCGATGTCCATATATTATATAGACTAGGTGCAGTCTGTTAAAAATTTTACTTCTAATTAGACTTCTAAATTAATAGAATGATACAAAAGATTTTAGCTGAGAGTGTTTAGCTAGTGCACAGTTTAGTAGTTACTGCAATGGGGATTAGTCTTTTTGATAATTCTTAAAAGATGGAGTAATTTTAAGTCTTTTTTATAACTTATCACTTATACACGACTCCGTAGACGTTTTTTAGCTCAAACTTAAAAGCCTTAAAAGACTTACAAGCCTTATAAGACTAACAAGCCTTAAGCCTGAGTGCCTCAAAGCACTAGACAGTATGCTTAATCTACGCAAGCCTTAGTGGAGAACTAAAAAGACTTACGAGACTAAAAACTAAGGGTTTAAAGGACTAAGCCAGTCTTTAGCTGTCAAAATGTAGTCTAGTCGCTTCTTACAAGACCAAAACGACTGAGTCTCTTTCATCGCTAAATTCACTACTGATTTTACTGAAGTAAGTAATTAATATTGATGACTCATTCGTGATAGAGTGCAAGGTAATCGATATGCTGGAAAATTGCAAAGAAATACTAGCCTGTGGTTATAACTTCAGGATCCTAACCTATAATATTCGTAGCCTTCAACAGAACTTTAATACATTCTTGGTAGCTCTTAGGCGGCTAGATATTGATCCTGACGTCTTGATTTTGACAGAATGTTGGCTGGTAGAAGGTACCGTTATCCCATACATTCCTGGATATGTCTACTTCGGACTAAAAAGACGTTAAATCGTGCTGGTGGCGTTATTGTATATGTAAAGGACCATTGGGATCTGATAGCAGATGAACCAGATGTCGGCGAAGCGGAATGTCTGAAACTTGAGCTCAACAATTTTTTTACGGTCCTTGGAATCTATAGATCCCTTTCCTTTCGACATGTTAACGATTTTACCGCCAGCTTGAGCAATAGTTGCTAACAAACACACAGTATTCGTTGTAGGAGACATAAATATAAATTTACTTAACTATCTTGATATTAATAGCAACGAATACTGCTGTTTACTGGCAGAGCTTGTATACGCCCCAGCAATCCACAAACCCACTAGATTAGATGCATGCCTCGACCACATCTTTGTTAAGACTAAGACCGGTAAGTTAATGGGAATAGTAACCAAATGCGACATCACCGACCACGAAATTGCAATTCTGGGAATGTCTCTCCAACGAGATAAAGGCTCTCGTAGAGATCGAGTAACACGACTGATTTTAAAGCTGTAGCACGTGAATTACACATACGGAGTGGACTTTACTGACAAGTACCTCTGATGTCAATGAGACCATTAAACAGTTTACCTCTATATACTAACTGCAGCAGTAAATAAACACACGCGTTAAAAGCGTATCTGTAGGTCAACATACGCTATCACACCCTGGATCACGCCAGGGCTAATTAAGTGGGACAGCCATGTTTCGGTACGTATGGGTCGGCTCGACCGGGGTCATACCACGGCCTCACAGAAAACCGGCAGTGAAGCAATGCTTGCATTGCTTTTCACCGAGGTTACCGGAGGCCCTAACCCCTCCGTTTCCTCCTCTTCACGGCGGTTTTCTTCAATTAGTTGCCTGACAGTAGCCATATTTTCCTCAGTAATCGCCGACATCACATTGAGGGCCGACATTCACGAATTCCATCATGGAGAGAAACACGGTCACGATCAAATTCTGCGTACCAACACCTTACGGTGCTCAAATGAGGTGCTTCCCTCCCAAAAGTATTTTGAAAACGAGCAGTGCAGTCTTACGGAGTCAGTGAACTTTTAAAATCATAAAAAATCTTCGTTTGCTGCGGACGACGAATTTCAACTTGTAATAAAAAACCATTAACACGGGATTTCCCGCCAATTTTTTTTTATCAATGATTGAGTTTCTTATGTTTAAAACTATATAACATTCGAAATTCAAACATTTATGAGCGGCCAGGAACGCAGAAGTTTCAGTGTGCCCTATATGTATATCATGGAATGCGAAAGTTTAAAAGTTAGTATTCTCCTTTATATTATGAACTAATGAGTACGCGGCTAAGGTACTTGATTTGTTCTTTTCGGAATCTATTATTGTTGTGTTGTGTAATAATTTAGGTCTACAGTTGGATAAGGTAATCTCGCATCCCTTTTAGTTTTTATACAAGAGATTTTTAGTTTCTCAAGAAAAACCCCATAAACAAAAGAGAGGTTTTAGGTTTATGAGATACGCTAATACTTTCGAGATCTCATTACTACATTGTTTTAGTATAAGTATTGATAAATTATTATAACCTACTGAATTTTTATTTGCAATGAGTTCATCGCTTTTATTACTTCATTTTCTGGTTCTGTAATGCTCGTAGAACGTCGTATCTATCTCAAGCGGGTTACAAAAGTGTTTATTGTTGATTTATTTAATGTCCTGTGCTTTAATTTCACAATTTTTTTATTAAATAAACGATGAAACGAGAAAAACAAGTGCCGAGTTTCTTGGGTATTAAGTATTCTGACGTATTTTATTTTTGCATTTCTTGAGCGCAATTTGCTTGGTCGTTCAGGACGAAGTATTCTGCCGTAAATGGGAGAATGCTCGAGGGGACAGCTGTCACCTACAAATGGTTGATCCCAAGGCCAAGGTACCGGAGATGCTACCGGCTTTACAACGACGGATGTTCAGGCAGCTATCTGGGGGTGAAAAGGACTTTGTTGAAGGTTCGAAAGTGGTTTTATTGGATCCACTGTCGCGATGATGTAGAGGACTGCCGGCGCAAATGCACCAGCGGTGCAGCAGTGAAGGGACCTCACACACGCAGCAGGGGTGCCTTGATATTGTATAAAGTGGAAGCCCCGTGGGATTCCCACGAATGAAAATAAAACTCAGTAGATTTAACTACGTTTTATTATCATTTATTATAATATTATTGGTACAGTTAGTACTTATATTTCTGTCCACTAGCAACAACTTTCAATTTTTTTGTAGAAATTTCATTGTAAAATTCTTCACATATCAGATGTTTGAAATTATATTGTGTGAGTAGGTAGTATTGCTCGTATTGACTCAACAGACAATCTGTTCCTCTCCTTCGTCCACTGTGAAGTCATCAGTGAAAAAACCCTTTCCATATTTGCGTTATGATACTATGATATACTTACTAAAAAAGTACTGACAAATTTTCAGTAATTCGGCAAATCGAGTGCTGTCGTTGCGCGCTTCAAAGAAAATTACCCATTTCATTTCAGCTTCTTCCTCATACAATTCAGACGGTTTCGAGTTGAGAAAATGTTTTAACAGACAACATTCTTCAAATAACTTCACATCATCAAAGGAATCACTCCTTTCTTTCTCAAAAATATAATCGATTCTGCAATATTGTCAAATTGTAACTCCTGATTTTGCTTTAATGCCAACGATTCAAAGCATTTAAAAGAGTCCAAAGGTTTTATCCAAATGTTTATGTAGTTTAAACATTCTTGATATATGGTTTTTATTTCGGTATTTATCTTGTTGCGTTCGTCTTCGTTAATGTTATTTTTTTCAAAGAGGTCTCATACTTTAAAAGAACGAAGTTATGTTCGATCCTTTGACAGTGACTCTGTCGGTTCCTTCAATGTAATGATTCTTTCGATAGCCGGAAAAAGGCTGAGCCCCCTCGTCTTGATCTGAGACAGCGATAGCGATTCGCGCGGGCGGTGCCTATTATTTATTGGCATGACTAAAAATCTTTTCTCGAATGAAATCCGGGCGGCGTCCGGTCTATATCCGGTATACCCTTAAAATCCGGTCTGGACCAGGAAGACTGGTCCATGAAGTCTTCTGTTGATTTGGGGTACCTTTAGAGATTCACAGTGATCAGGAGAGGAATTTTGAGTGCCAGGTGTTCCAGGAAACGTGTCGAGTAATGGGTGCTTTTAAAAGCCGAACCACCTATTACCAACCTCAGTTTGATGTTGGAACGGTTTACTTGGCAAAAGTTGCAGAAAGCAGGCAAAGGGACTGAGATAAGCATATCCAGCCATTCCTCCTATCGTACCGAAGTGCAGTCCATGAGAGCGCGTCGGCCTTTGTACACTTCGATCGAGAGCTACGGTTGCCTACCGATTTGGTCATGAGCACTCCCCCTGACAGTCCGGGCAGTATTATGGATTATGCCAACGACTTACGCAGCAAGATGTATGACGTTTACGAGCACATCAGACAACCAGGCCAGCAGTCGTCGGAGAGAATGAAAACCCGGTACGGCTGGAAGACGAATGACAGAAGCTCTTAGGAAGGATCAGTGGTCTGGCTGCAGAACCCGGTTCGCAGAAAAGGGAAATCTCCGAAACTGCAAGTTAAATGGGACGGACCGTACCATGTAGCAACCAGACTCAACGACGTAGCCTACCGCATTCAGCAAGGAGTACCGGGCACACCCAAGAACGTCCCTGTGGATCGGTTTGCGCATTATCATGGGGATAATGATGCTTGAGACGAGCATGTCTAAGGAGCGGGCAGTGTTACGCGCGGACACCATCTATTGTAGAGTAGAGGAAGTCATAAAGGGTTACGATTACCTCAATTAAGATGCACGCCATCATTTGACATTGAACGGAACTAATAGTCTATTTTAGAATATTCCAAATTATAATAGAAAATTCCAGAATGGTTTCGAGTTTTCCGGAAAATATCACGATCTCTGTACCAATGAAATAACGTTCCGTTTATATAAGACGGTGCATTGCGGTATGAATTCTAGTTGAGCAATGAGCGAGTAAACAAGTGAATTCGCACTTAGCGAAGTGATCATTTAAATAGTGAGAATTAATTATGATTGTGTTATTTTGAATTATTGAAATAAATTGTGTCTATTAGTGTAACTTTCTAATCCTGAACCTCAGCTGGTGACAATATTATATTCTTTATGTAAGTAATTAGTGTTCTTTATAAACCACCCGGAACCAGGAGCGGCCCTAGGGCGGTGCGAACGGTGCGACCGCACCGGGCGGCGTTATGCGGAGGGCGCCAAAATCAACCCAAACATTACCACCACCGACTCGTTACTATAATCATTTGTTAACATACGATCATTTGAGCATTGACGATAGGGGCAGGCTAATAATCTGCTTTCAAGCTGATGCCTATGGTAAATATTTAAGTAGTTGTCTAAATACTTCTCTATCACTATCACTACTGGACTGTACTACTGACGTGACACTAATAAAGAAGTCGAAGTACGAGAGTGTTTTGTTGTTTATAAGCCGGTAAGTGACTCTTCAAAAGTAGGACTCACTGGCCTCTTTCTTGACGCAATTGTACAAGAATTTTACTTGGACATGAACCCATTTTCGAGGTCAAGGGTACGATAATAGAGCGAACACGGTAAAAATAAGGCCAAAATTCTGAACCAATATCCGTAAAAAGTATATAGTACTTTTAACCGGTTTCAAAAAGAAGGAGGATGTTCATCGGATCTTTTTATGTAGGTAGGTACGTCACCCCATTACTCGAAGAGGGTCGGACCAATTTAAAAAAATACTTTTTGTTTGTAAGGGTATACTTTCTAGTTGGTCCCTTTGCCATGAGGTCAGAATCTGATGATGGGATTTTAGGCACACCTATAGCGATTTGGGTATTTTTAACCGTCGAAAAAAAGGTTTTCAATTCGACCGTATTTATATTTTTTTTAAGTGAAAATTTCTTTAGCGGCGTTGTGCACTTTTTCGGATGGGTAAAAAATGTTAAACTCGTCAGGACACGTGACCCTGATGTTCGACGACACGTGACCCTGATATCCGACTATCCTCTGTTTCTATGTATGACGTACGTACGTACATATGAATTCGTACGACGCAGCCGAGTTTCTTATATTTACATGTACCTACAGCGTCAGAGACATGGAGAGGGAGGGAGAAAGAGAGAGAGAGAGACTCCAGTGAATTGTAAACTCCAGTCGTGCCTCAGAGCTGACACACACTTGTTTTTTAAGTGTAAACTTCTTTGGCCACGTCTGTGCACTTTTGCTGATTGCTGAACTCGTGACCGTCACGCTAATAATACATAAATACATCCACTAGAGGGCGCTAAGCTAAACATTGAGTTCTGTCAGCTCTTTAATATTTAATGTCACCAACCTGTTAATGTGACGTTTTTAGTTTGTCGTTTCGTTTAAGTTTTCACTTCTGTCGGCAGTCCCATGACTGCCTATTTTTTTTTTGTATGTTCAGCCCTCTCTCCGTTATTTATGAACCAACTTTGATGATTCTTTTTTTGTTAGATAGAGTTTACCTCAAGGGTGGTCCCATGTCAAGGAAGTCAGGATCTGATGACGGGATTCTGATAAAATTGAGAGAAACCCCCGAAAATTGTAGGAACGAATAGTGTTTCAGTATATTTTTCATTCATAACTTAATCAAGTATTTGCGTTTAGGAATCATCACATCATGAAGCTGACCTGATGGAAAAAATCATAAAATAAAAATCTTTCTTAACAAAAAATAAACCGAGGAAAATAACTATAAAAATCTTTTTAACAAAAAATTAAACCGACAAAATAACTAAAAAGCAATAAATAAATAAACCTCTTAGGTCTTGAGCTTATTTACATAAACTATCAAATTTTATATAAACTCATTTTAAGTCGAGGCCAGCTTCGCCAGCGAGCGCAGGACACGCCGCCGGGGGAGGGTGGGGGGGGTTACCGATTGACACAGGTACTCACTGGACCCGGCTGCTTCGGTAAGTACATACTTGTGTCGTATATAGGCCGGGAGCCAACGCGTGCGTACCACCACTACGGCTGTCGCGAGGACACTGCACTGCACTATGATTTGTTGATGTGGGAAAGGTCTTGCTAGAAACCATAGTCCTGTCCATGATCCAAAGTGAACGTGTTTGGCATTCTGCCGTCTCATTTTGCGAGGAGGTGATGTTGGCTAAAGAAGCGGCGGAACGGGAACGAGAGAAGACAAGCACTCTCCCTCCCATATCCCGGGTCCCGGTGCAACAGACTCATTTATGATGGAACACTGTGTAGATTTAGTCGGACATACCACTTCACCCTTAGTTTCGGTAAGTGATGATCTATGGGAGTTTCCACGTTAAATATAAAAAGTGTATATGTTGCGCGATATCTTCGCCCAATGTGAACCAATTTCAATCATTCTTTATTTAATTTGTTATATTCAAGGTTGGTCGCATTTAAATTTGAAGAAAATATTACACCTCTAAGGGTTGAAAATTTATGATGATTTAGGTGCATTGAGGTCGGTCGCAGTTTGAATTTAGTGATAGCCGATGCAGCCAATACTTCCGTAAAATCGGTATCTTTATTTGGATTTCTCTAAAGTCTGTTTTTTTTTCTCTGGGTCAACAAAGTTATGGGAAGTAATATCTTTTTGGATTTTTTTTGGATTTATCGCCGTGAGTTTCTAGCCTTGCTGCTGTTCGCTTTAAATATACTTTATTTCGTGATGTCCTTCTGAATCTTCATAAAGAAACATGTGACTCAGTTGCAGTATCAGAGATCTTGTCGATAATTCAGTACATAGAGCAATTTGATTTCATAGTTACATGTTGGCTTAGTCTAATATATTCTTTCATGTGAACATTGTAATTTTACCAAACGCTTTACAATTGCATGGAATTTGTGAAACAGTAACGAGGCTCTATATTTGCATTAATAACAACAGCTCCAATGTTTAAGCCAGTTAATTTGATGGTAGTTCTTTTATCTTTCTTAAGATTGTGTGCACCATAAAAGTGTAAATAAATAATTGTTAACAAAATTGTTGACTGCTATTATTTCACACCTATTTGGCGTGAGCGTGGCGCTGAGGAGTGATGCAAGCGGGTTCATGGGACAACATTTCTTCACGCGAATGTGCAGAACAACTGCTATGTCAACCGCGAAAGACTGCTTGCCCCGCAGATACACCTTAAATATTTATTTGTTAGGTATATGCAAAACTTCATAATCACTGCTGCATAGTATAGGTTTTGAATTTATAGGGACACCGCTTTGAGGTCTCACACCACGTAAAAAATTTTGCTAGTGCCGCCACTGCCCGGAACCCATGAAAAACAGTATTTACTCAGCCTCAGACCCAGACTCACTAACATCTCAGGCTCAGACCCACTAACATTTGTTTGACAACAAAGTATTGTTGTCAAACAAACGTCGGTCACAAAAGATTGGTAGGTGACCACAATTACAACAAAAAAAATTCAAGTGCCGAGCTTTGCTCATTGCTCCTGCTATCCAAAACACGAATTATTAAGTTACTGACTGTACGTCACTCATCATCTCTAGTGACCTGTATGTGTATGTATCACTGCATGTATCACATTTACTGCAAGAGTTAAGGGTGAAGACTGATTGAGACTGTAGTAGAATAGTGGCGTCCCGTAAGTGTGCTATGAACTACTGTTTCTGATGCATGTCAATGACGTAGTTAATTGGCAATATTCATTGCTAAGTGTCAACATCTTCCGCTACACAGTGAAAGAAAAACTATAAACCACTTGTTTGAGTCGAGACGGTTACAGCACCTCATAAAGACAGAATCATTTGCTTAGTGTT
>CAWLEN010000100.1:0-25961 GCA_963859945.1 Euplagia quadripunctaria | reverse complement strand
CACCGAGGACAACGGTTCACTATTACATGACTCCCGTGTCACCGTTACACTATTAATTTAATATTTTAAAGAAGTTGGGGGAAAAGGTTTTCTTTGAGGTAAGTACATAAATATTTTTTTGAATACAGAGATTAAATTAATATGAGTTACTTCGTAACAATTCATTATTATTAAGAACATACATATTATATGGGTGTGATGGGTGATTTGTAATTATTTTTAATAAAATAATGATCAGATGGTGCAGGACGCGTGTGCGCGCATGTGCCACTACTTCGACGTTGGTAATTTACTTCTTAATAAAAAAGACTTCACTTCCGTCGAAACTAAGACGCGCACAATCACAACATTGTCGAAGACTTGGCCAATGACCTTGATTATAGATTCGTGGTCTTTCTTAAAAAAGTTCGTAATACATCTGTCTATCAGAACAATACCCCAAATAAAGTAATACATAATATCAAGGACTCACCCTAGCCGGCCGCACAACGGGCGCTGAGCGCGCGCGGTCTGCGCCAGGCACGGGGGGAGCCGCGCCCGCGCCGCCAGGCGTTCGACTGCGCCGCGGCTCATCTGTGCCATACATCAATAGTATAATATACGGATTACCATCACAAGGCATTTAAATAAATAACAACTCAAATGAACTGGTTACAATTTAATAAGGTTCAATCCAATAGCAGTAAGTCAGGCAAATGCCTCTTCTTACTGCTGTCTCTATTACCACGGTACTATTTATATATATTTGTACTACATATACTGTTGTAAACAACCACATTAATAGGAAAGCAAGTAAAAACTGTCAATTGTGTTTTGAGGAAACCTGCTTGCTTTAAAAAACCACGTATATTTGATGTGTACCTACTTAATTTAGGCCAATGCAAAGAAACCTCGGACAAAAGTGACAAAGGAAAGATGACTTCCGCGTACCGTGACATCTGGCTGTCGGCACGGGGTCGGGGGTTCGCGCACGTCTTGGCGGAGCAGGTGCGGCGCTGGGCACGGGTGCGGGTGGCAGGGCTAACAGCTGTCGGTACAGCTCCAGTTCGTGGTAAAACTCCAGCGAGTCCGGCGATCCTGTCTCGCGTTCTCCCGCAGGGGCCGGCTCGCACGCCTCGCCACCTACTTCCGCGGTCAGGCCATTCAGCACGAGGCGGCGTGCCGCCATCGCGCCACAGACACAGCATCCAGCTCTTCGGCGCGCAACACTCGCGCCTCACTACAACGCAAAGTCACTCATAGCGTGCCATTCACCACATCTGATAAATATTTATAAACTTTCGACTACACAAGCACGTCGTGTATAAATTTAAAACCATTAATTACATACACAGATCGTCAAACCCGTAACCACGCATCGATACTTTAGTTAAGTTAGGAAAAAAATTAAGTTTCAAAAGTTCGGCGAACTTGCAACGCATCGAGCGAGTCGCGATCGCGGATCGTGGACGGCACGAGGCGAGCTCCGTCGAGCCGCACGCCCTCTGTCACACTGACGGAGTGACGCAACGCGAGGTTAACGCTACAAACAAATAAGGCCCCGGCCACACCACCCCAGTTTACTGTAGATAACTGCAAAGTATACAGAAAAACAAACAAATTAAGTAAATTATACTGGTAGGATTGCCCCTACCAGTACAATTTACTTAATTTGTTAAATTGTACCGGTAGGGGCAATCCCTGTAAGTAAAACTACGAATAAATAAAAAGAGCTGCTTAAATTTCCTAACAAACATATAAGATAAAATATTAAGAGGTTCTCAGTTCGTTGGAATTTTTTTTTTGCATGTTCCCCGATTTCTCGAAGACAGTTTAACTGATTTGGAATTATTTTTGTTAGAAAGGGTATACCTCCCAGGGGGTCCTGTGTAGAAACGGTTGTCGTGTCCCTCTAACAGAAAGGAGGATCCTCCGTCTAAGCGAGGTGATCATGCCTGGCGACGGTTGATGTTGAAAAGTTGTATATATTCTAATCGGCTCGAGAAGTTTCGAGAGCTACTACGCAGTTCAGCTCCTCTTCGCTAGATGATGTTGAAGTTTGTTTTTGCTATATGTGGAAGTCGCCACAGTCCCATTGTTATAAAGTCAGGATCTGACAATGGGATCCTTGAGAACTCAAGGGAGATCTTCAAACCTTAACGCGATTTGGGTATTCTTCTAGTAAGTCGTGCATTTGCTCTCAGCAAACACTATTTGGTGAAGTGGACTTTTGATAATGACCACAGATGGCCACTGGAACTAATCAATAATAAGTATTTCACGGGTAGCGATTCGATTACTTTAATATGGTTACTAAGCAATTTAATATGCTCGCCACAGTACATAATATGGTGAAGTTTAGCTGATGGTGAAGTACCTACCAGAAGAACTCCTAAACAAATAAGGTCCCTGCATCGGGAAAAGCAATGTACATATGGGCGCAAATCTTCAAATATTGTTTTTTAAGTGATTATAATTTTTATAGAAATATCCAAAATATATTAGATTTATATTCAAATAATTTATTACTAAACAGTAAAACAATTGTTTATCAAGCTCTAATATTTAGTTCGAATTTGAATAGACACTGTTTTGACTTTTAAAGTTGAACTTATTTTATTATTTTAAATGAGTATTTGAACAATCAAATACTCATTTAAAATAATAAAATATTCAATTAATTGTGTAAATGTGCAAAATAAAGTCTATTAGAATTAATATTATTATTCTGGTTCGAATTTTATTATTTTATGCATTAAATAAAACTTAATTTCTATTGAATCCTGATTGCAGCGCCATCTGCTGACGATCTGTATAAAAATAATATTTGTTTATATTAAATAAATGTAATTTGTGTAAAATAAATCATTTAAAGTTATGTAAAATTGATTAACGTATTTCTTTGGAATAGTAAACTGTATTTCAACAACTATTTTTAGTCATTTGTAATAAGAGAGGTTGTAGTCGCTTATCCGTTTAAAAATCTATTATAAGGTTATTTATAAAAACGTTTGAATTGTGAAAAAGAGATGATTACTGTGCTGGGTGTTGTGTGAAAAAAAACTAAGTAATATTTAGTGCTTGTTTTCATTCTGATGGACCCTGACCAGAACATGGAAACCCTGGCATATCGCCGACATACACTTAGGTATAATATTGTTTAGCTGATTACGCATATCGGTTGCTTCTTTTCCGTCGTAATAATTAATTTGACTCGGTGTGCAAAGTGCTTACAGCTTAAAACTTACTAACTGAAGTACCTATGCAAGAATCACTTTATATCATATTATACTGTTTATAATAAACTTACGAGACGAGTTTTCTCTCACAACTACATAACTTACAAACTAACAGTAGCGTACAGTTCAATACACTGTACCAGCAATATTTTGTAATAGGCGATGAGCACTTAGCATTAGGCTATTGGAACTTTGATGAACTTGCTCAAACAAATTAATAATTAACAAACCATCAGTACCTACTTTCGATTAAAAAAGTATCATCAAAGGCATCCCTTTCCCATAAAAAATAATTTAGCTCAAGTTAAGAAAACTAGCACTAGGATTTTTTTTTATGGTATAGGGGGCAAACGAGCAGACGGGTCACGTGATGGTAAATGACTACCGCCGCCCATGGGCACCTGTAACTCAAGAGCCACAAGTGCGTTGCCGCCCTTTAAGGTGGGAGGGAGCGAAGAGTGGGAAGAGGGGAGAGGGGAAGGTCGGGAATAGGGGAGAGGGAAGGGTTAGGGCCTCCGGTAATCTCACTCACGCGGCAAAAAGCAATGCATTATTACTTCACTGCCGGTTTTCTATGAGGCCGTGGTATCGAGCGGAGTCGAACCTGCCCATACGTGCCGAAGCATGGCTCTCCCACGTCAATATGGAGGATAATTACATTATGTAAACGTCCTGAAAACCTTATAGAAGCTGGGTGGGATTATATTAAAAGTGAGATTTTACCAAACGAGAACGAGCTAAGTAAACTTGTAACTTACTTTCATAAATACTGAATGAATTACTACTATGGGCTGTGCCATCGCACCAAGAATAGTGTAGAAGGTTGGAATCATGGCATAAATACGAAGATTAATAAAAATGAAGTGCATCTTTGACGGCGGCAGGTATTTTAATTTATTATATAATTTTATGACTAACGCGAATATAAGCATGTTCTTGGAGATGGACTTATTGTTGTTTTAGAATAATCATGTGTGTTTGTTTTTTTCTGTGTTTTTGATAACTTGAATTTATCTTTAAGTTATTTGAACGCACACCACGCCATATGCAGTATTTTTTTCTTTTTAATATTTAAGCCTTATGTTGCGGTTTTGGCCTTAGCTTCTCGTTCTGTGCGTCACTTGGGGATAATAAGGAAAACCAAAAAATATAGTAAGACCATCTGCAAAATAGTGCTCAATGTTGTGCACACTCTCGAACACCAAAGAATTTGCGAACACTAGAATTTAAGGATCACCGTCTTCTATTATCAGAAAATTCTTGAACTTGTCAGGTATAACATCCTTTGTTTAATTGAAAGTGGTCTTTTGAACACATAGGGCCTTTTTTCTCGAACGATATAATGTGTCTTTAAGAATATCAAACTTAGGTATAAAAACTGTGTAACTTGCGCCCAAAGTAAATTTACAGGATAGGGCCCAAATCAGTTTGTACTTTTAATGTACATTCTGCGAGTGCTTGCTCGACCAATTGCTCTTCTCATCAGGTTTACATAGGTATAAAATTTCACGCGAAAGTCTCTTCCTCTTCATATATTGTTGCCCTGCAAGCTCTTTTGTGACAAATCCAAATAGTTGACCCATTTTTGTTGGTCTTTCAATAATAATAACGGTTACCTTTTAATAAAAGTATTCTCCAACCTCTCCTGGTAGTAATAAACACAGATTTATTCATTACTAGCTGTGCCCGCGACTTCGTTCGCGTTTTTTTCGCAAAACAGCAATTTGTCGCTTATAACTTATAAGCATACTTTAAACTTTAAAAATTCTACGGTGTGGCTGTTCGGTAATCTTCGGATTATGGGGACCAATCAATCCAAAGGTGAGACGATTATCGCGCAGACGGCAGCTGGTAGCGAAAAAAATGATGCCACTGCAATGGGCTGCTCCAGCGTCAGCACCACAAATATCCTTCTCAGCTTGATGACAACTGTTCTGTTGGCTGCAGCGTGCCATACATTTTGTCATTTTTACAAGAAGGTGCATATCAAATGGATGGAAAGGCAGATGAACCGTACGTCCTTACGTCGCAGACAGACATCAGTGTATTTTACCAAACAAGCTTGTGTTATTAAAGTGATTTAGAGAATATAAGGTAATACTTTTAACTTCTTGTGAGGTGTTCTACAAGTACCTAAATATTTTTTTTTTTAATTCAAAATCGAATACTTACTTAAGTAATAATACAACAGTAGTTTTTAGCGGTCTATATCCGATGATGCTCTTAGAGGGTTTCGTTAACCTAACATGTTATAAATGAACATTAAGATAATGTAAAATGCATTACCGTATTTAGTTAAGTATGTAATTTACTATGGTTTTATTGTATGCATGTTTAAAAAGTTCTTATTCGTGCACAGGAACTCACTGAAATTGATACCCGGTGACAGTTGTGCGCAATGCGAAACCATCGCATTGTTTACTTTGTGTCGAAGATAGTTATAAGAATTGTAATAAGGGTAGGTACTTAGTTGTTAGGGTGATGTCATTATTATATTATTCCTTTTGTCTTATTTTTAGATTATGGATGATGATCTTATTAAAATATTTAATAATTTGGTGGACATACGTAAATATTTAATAAATAAGGGACAGCTAAGGTTTAAAGGTTCCATTGCGAAAAATAAGTTGAGGGGGCCGAAAGTTTATTAAGCGAAACGCAATTATTGTATTCTCATTTGCCTCATGATTGAAGGCCCGAGTTCTTGACACAATTATCCACCATCTTTGGTAATATAAAAAGTTTATTGAAGTGAAAACTTCTTTAGCGGCGCTGGGCACTTTTTAAGATGGGTAAAAAATGTTAAACTCGCCTCAGATTTCAGGGTAACGTGGATCCTGATCGAAAATGTATCGAAAATGTGTCCGAGTGTAATATATTTAAAAAAAAAGGATTTTTATGACGAGATCGAAAATTCTTAAGACGGAGGTAAGTTTCTTAAATTTACAACTACAACGTCAGAGAGACATGGAGAGGGAGGGAGGGAGGTTGGAAGGGGTGGAGAGGTGGGTGGGGAGAGTGGGGAGAATGGGGCGAGTGGGGAGAATGGGGCGAGTGGGGAGAGTGTTGCGAGTGGGGCGAATGGGAGTAGGGAATCTAGGGAGGGAGAGTGGGAGTGTGGGGGCGAGTGGGGCGAGTTTGGCAAGTGGGGCGAGTGGGGAGAGTATGAGTAGAGAATCTAGGGAGGGAGAGTGGGGAGTGTGGGTGCCAGTGGGGCGAGTGGGGCAAATGGGGCGAGAGCGGTGAGTGGGAGTAGGGACTCTAGGGAGGGAGAGTTGGGAGTGTGGGGGCGAGTGGGGTGAGTTTGGCAAGTAGGGCGAGTGAAAGTAGAGAATCTAGGGAGGGAGAGTGGTAGTAGAGAATATAGGGAGGGAGAGTGGAAGAGTGGGAGAGGGGGAGGGAGGAATGGGAGAGTGGGGAGAGTGGGATAGTGGGAGGGTGAGTGAGGGAGAGTGCAGGGAGTGGGGCGAGTGGGGAGAGTGGAAGTAGAGAATCTAGGGAGGGAGAGTGGGGGAGTGGGGCGAGTGGGGAGACGAGTGAATCTATGGAGGGAGAGTGGGGAGTGTGGGTGCGAGTTGGGCGAATGAGCAAATGGGGCGAGTGGGACCAGTAGGGCGAGAGGGGCGAGTGGGAGTAGGGAATCTAGGGAGAGAGAGTGGGGAGTGTGGAAGCAAGTGGGGCGAGTGGGGCGAATGGGCAAATGGGGCGAGTGGGGCGAGTAGGGCGAGTGGGGCGACTAGAGAATCTAGGGAGGGAGAGTGGGGTGAGTGGGGCGAGTAGAGAATCTAGGGAGGGAGAGTGGGGCGAGTGGTGCAAATGGGCAAAAGGGGCGAGTGGGGCGAGTAGGGCGAGTGGGGAGAGGGGCGAGTGGGAGTAGGGAATCTAGGGAGGGAGAGTGGGGAGTGTGGAATAGTGGGAGAGTGGCAGGAAGGGAGGGAGAATGGGGAGGGTGAGTGAGTGAGTGAGGAGGAGAGTAATGTGACGTTTTCAGTTCGTCGTATCGTTTAAGTTTGCACTTCTGTCGGCAGTCCCATGACTGCCTCTTTTTTTTTAAGGATAAGTCAGCTGTGTACTTTTTCTCTTAGTGAAAGAAAAATTGAAACAATGGAATTTAATATTAGAACGGCGTGCAACTTATTTCCCCTTATGGATGGTAAAGAGAACACGACGAAAGGTTTGATTGATGCTGTAGAAATTCGGGGGAAAATCTTTTAATAAAATTTGTGTTAAAAGGGCGATTATCAGAGAACGCTAAGCTCCGTTTATGCACCGATTATGATACTGTTCCAAATTTAATACAGGATTTAAGGAAACATTTATTAACAACTAAATCTTTTACTGCTATTCAGTCCCGCCTTCAAAATATGAACCAAAGTTTTAGGTCAATTGAAAAGTATGGGTCTGAATTAGAGGAACTTTTTGCTGATTTAACCATTTCACAGGCGGACGGAGATTCGTCTAAGTTCGCTGTTCTGAAACCACTAAACGAAAGAATGGCTATTAAAAAGTTTGCAGATGGACTGAAAAATTCAAGGTTGAGTGCGATCGTCACTGCTCGCAACTATAGCAGTCTTAAGGACGCTATACAGGGTGCTAAAGACGAGGACGTGTCTACGCTTTCTGCGTCTGGTAAGCCCAATGTTATGCAGTATTCGAGAAGAAGTCGAGGTAAGTTTAGACATTTCTCAGGACCAAGAGGTCAAGGTCAGCGCGGCTGTAGTTATGGTTCTCTTAACAATTATAAACGTGGTGGTTACGGTAGACCTTTTCAAAATTCGAACCGCGGTAGACCGAATAATATTAACAATGGCCGATATATCCATCGTGGTAACGGACGGGGATATAACCGCTATAATGTTCTTGTGGCGCAACCGGTGCATTCCGAGCAACCATCGTCGCCATTCAAGGCGTCCGGTATTTTGGGCTTAGATTTTCTTTCTACTTATGATATGATTTTTATTTAAGTAACAATAATTGTATTGTATTGCCGGCCCGATGTGAAACCGTACATTATGTAAATTTAGGTTGTGAGTAGAAGTTGATTGCGTGGTGTGTGCGAGAGAAATAGTGAAGGATGTTTTTCTAGCAGGGGCTATGGTCAGACCTAAGAATGGTAAGATACCGGTAAAAATACTTAACGTAAGAGATACTGAAGTCATTTTAGAAAATTTACGTTTACGAGCAATCGATAACACTTAAACCAAATGTTAGTCCTACGTACGTTAAACCCTATAGATTGCCTCATTCGATGAAACCTGAAATCGATCGACAAATTAAACAAATGTTAACGTTAACAACATTATAGAAGAGTCTTCAAGTGAGTGGAACAGTCCTGTGTTACTTGTTCCTAAAAATCTGACGGTTCTAAAAAGTGGTGTTTTGTAGTAGACTACAGGAAACTTAATGATGTGATAGTAGACGATAAGTTTCCACTACCAAACATTAGTGACATCTTAGATTCACTTTCAGGTTCTATGTATTTTAGTCATTTAGATTTGAAACAAGGCTATTTTCAAGTTAGTTTATGTCCTGACAGTCGCAAATATACTGCTTTCACCACCAGCACCGGTCAGTATCAATTAAAGCGTCTCCCTACGGGACTTAAAACTTCGTGTAGTAACTTTAGTAGAGTAATGTCAATAGCGATGTCCATTCTGACGTATGACAAATGTCTAGTGTACCAAGACGATTTTACTATATTTGGCCGAAATCTACATTTTCATAATAAAAATTTAATTGATGTTCTCGAAAGGTTAAGAAAAGTAAATTTAAAATTAAATTCAGGCAAATGTCAATTTTTGAAAAAGGAAGTATTATATCTTGGGCATTTAGTGTTTGCTGATGGTTGCAAAATTATCCTGTACCTAAAAATGTAGATGAAGTGAAACGCTTCGTAGCTTTTTGCAATTATTATCGTAAGTTTATACCTTCATTTGCTCAGATTACATTACCTTTAAATCGTTTATGCAGAAAGAGCGTAGTTTTTAATTGGACAGAAGAATGTCAAAAGTCTTTCGATGTCTTAAAATAAAAGTTGAATATGAATTTATTATACAGACTGATGCGTCTGGTGTAGCAATTGGTGCAGTTTTGTGTAACAAAGACTTAAGGCCCGTAGCGTATGCTAGTAGACCATTAAATAAAGGAGAATTAAATTATCCCACTATGCAAAAGGAACTTACTGCTATAGTTTGGGTAGTCAAGTACTTTAGGCTATACTTGTATGGTAGGTATTTTACTATAATGACAGACCATAAGCCACTTATTTATTTGTTTGGCATGAAAGATCCCTCTAGTAGGTTTTTGAAGTTTCGTTTAGTTCTCGAGATGTATGATTTTGAAATAGTTTATGTAAAAGGAAAGATAATGCAGTCGCGGATGCATTATCCAGAGTATATGTGACTTCGAGTGAGTTAAAAAGTATGAATGAGAAGATTTCGGAAGTTAATGTTTTGAAAGGCGCAAAAAAGGAGAATGGATGAGGATAGTAAGAATGTATCACAGCCTATTAGTAAACCCACCATTGACGGGCCTGATCAACCTAGAGTCGTGGTGTTACTCAAAAGACCGAGTGATATCCGGACCGGAAACCGGAAATGATTTTGCTTGAAAAGGATGAAGTAGATAAATATAGAAGAAATAATATGATAAGTGTTGAAGACGAGTGCCTCGCTTATATTCCTAGTAAAATGGTATTGAGTATAAACCTTAGCTTTAGGGCACATTTCTCTTGAGTCGAATTTGTGACTAAGTTAGAGAAGTTTAGTAACAAAATAAAAGTAAAGGAATTATGCATAATTAAAAATAAAGAAAATGAAGATTTTGTAAAAGGTTTGTGTAGTGAAATACAAACATTAGAAAATTGGACCGGTCCGAGAGTTTGCATATTAAGAGGAATAGAAAGGATAGAAAATGATAATGAAAAACAATTTATTCTAAATGACTTTCATTTACTTCCAACCAGTGGACATGCTGGTGTGCGCAGAATGACAACAATAACATCAAGAGACGATTTTACTGGCCAGGTCTCAATAAAGATGTTCTCGATTTTGTAAAAAAGTGTTCTATTTGTCAAAAGACTAAATATATACACAACCGATAACACTTACAACTACTGCATCGTCAGGTTTTAAAAAATATTTTTAGACCTAGTAGGCCCTTTAGATAAAGATGAAGACGGTAATTGTTACCTTGTTACGATTCAATGTGAGCTAACTAAATTTATCGAAGCATATCCTATTAAAAATAAAGAGGCTGTCACTGTCGCGAAAGCGTTCGTACAACATTTCATTTTACGTTTTGGAATACCTAAAATTATGGCTACTGTTAAAGGTTCAGAATTTGTTTCATCTACTATGGTCGAAACTTGTAAATTATTAAAAATAGAAAAATTAATATCCACTGCATGCCATCATCAAACAATCGGTTTGTTAAAGAACGCTCATAAGTATTTAGGCGCTTTTCTAAGGACTTATTCAGGCAATAACGGCTATGAATGGTCACACTGGATACCTTTTTGGTGTTTCAGTTTTAATAATACCGTCCATTCGGAGACTAAGTACACGCCCTTCGAACTTATTTTCGGTAGGTCTTGTAATATTTCTAATAATATTAAAATAGATCCTGTAATAAAATAGATCCTTTATATAATCCTCTTTAGATTTAAGATATAGATTACATGTAGCACTTAAGGATGCTAAACATAATTTAGAAACTAGTAAACAAATCAGGAAATTAGTATATGATAAGAAATGTAATCCTGTTACCAGTGGCGGATTTATACATTTGCAGCCTGTATGCTATTTAAATTTTGCCGCCCCTACCAACCTCTTCGATTCGATACCCCAGTTCACAATCATATTAATTAACTTTTTTTGTCAATGATTTATGCACTACCGTCCTTTTTTTTATCGTTTGGTAACCCCCACGGGTCATCACCTCAGCGGAGCTAACGGTAAAGCGGTATGTCGGAATCGAACCGACTAAAACCACACGGTGTTCCGTCGCAATTGGGTCTATTGCAGGGGGACCCGGGTATACCCTAGGTCCTCCTTTCCTAAGTAGTCCTCCGGGAACCCCTGTAGACCTTGGCCGCCTTCAGCAGGTGACCACACCATGGAGTACGGGGGCCTTACCCCCTCCAGATTAGAGAGGTGCGCGTGGAACACGTCGCCCCACCGCCTCGGGCCTGCTTCTACGTAACGGTAACGGTCAGCCCCACCCGTTACCCCCAGGCCAGCGCTCATGGAGGCCTTAGATTATTTTGCCCTCTCCGGCACCTGGTACGTCTTCTGCGGGATGAGAGAGTGCTCGCAAAACGAGACGGCGGAATCCCACGCACTCTCACTTTGGACCATGGACAGAACAATGGTCTCTAGCGAAAGGCTTCCCACACCAATAGCTGTCGCGAGATCGTTTCGCTGCTGCGTCCATGCTGAGCACTCCACCAAAGTGTGGAGAGCAGTGTCCTCGCAACAGCCTCCGCAGTGGTGGCACGCAGGCGATGGCCCCCGGCCTATGCGACACAGGTACTTACCGAAGCAGCCGTGTCCGGTGAGTACCTGTGTCAACCGGTAGGAGAGGCTGCCTTGTCGCCTCTCCAGCCAATCCTCCATAATGGGTCTTACCGCCACAATTGTGGCGTGCCCTGTGCACTACCGTCGAAATCGAAGGTGTGACATGTATTCGCCATTTATATCTATTCCTCGTAAAAGCTAAGGTCTTGGAGACGTCATCAGGCGCATTGGTAAATAGTATGGAGATAACATCCCCTGGTCTAACTCCACGCTGCAAGTTTATCAGGTTTGTCCTCTGGTCTTGGAGCTGTACGGTCATCGTGGCGGTGTCATATATGCTTTTCAGCACCTGTGGATGCAACATTGTTGCAGAGCATCCTGCCCCAGTCTTGATAGAGTCGAAGGCTTTCTCGTAGGCCAAAATGCCATACACAGCGGCTGAAAATACTTCTCAGTCTTTTGCAAAAACCGGCTGAACAGTATGGATACGGTCCACGTACCGTAACCTTTTCGAAACCCAACTTGTTCCAGTAGCTGGAATTCGTTGAGTAAGTTGGAAGTCATGAGCCGGTTTGACGATTCTCAAAAACAACTTGTAGATATGGCTCAGGCCTGAGATAGGATGGGTAGGTGAATTCTTCAACAAGATGTTGCCTCCTTTTTTGAAAAAAAGTACTCCCGCACTCCCGCTCCATGCCCTAGGTGTTAAACCTTGTTAAAATACTACCTAAATTAGACTCACTAGCTCCTTCAGGATTGGGATCCCGCTTACCTTTAGGAGATCGGTAGTAATTCCGTCATTCCCTGGAGATTTCGTTGTTCATTAGCTGCTTGAGAGCCGCCTCTATCTCGCTGTGTATAATTTCAGGTATGTCCCCGCTATAATGGCGCGTTAATGGGGCTCCGTGATCATCATCACTGAGTCTCATTGGTTCGGTTATGCGTTCGGGATGCGTACAACTGATCATAAAACTTCTCGATTTTCTTGAGAATCTCGGAACTTTGAGGTGACTGCCATTCTCAGTTTTAAGTTTCGTCACAAACACTTTTAACCTCCTATTCTGCTCAATTGTATTCTCTATTGTGTGTGTTGAAGCGTCGAAGGCTGCGACATATCAGCTTTTTAATTTTTAACCTCCGACGCAAAAATAGGGGTGTTATAAGTTAACGTGTCTGTGTGTCTGTTTGTGGCATCGTAGCTCGCCAACGAATGGACCGATTTAAGAGGGTTTATCTTTTTTTTGAAAAGTGACTTGAGAGTATTCTTAGATATAATTCAAGAAAATCTGTTCAGCCGTTCGAAAATCATCAGCTCTTTTCTAATCGTTGCAGGGATTTTTGAGTCGGGGGTATTTCAAATTTTTAATTTATGATTATTTGGTTTACCTATCCTATCTGACGAAGACGCCTGTGATAAGTTCGAGTCTTGGGAGAGAGTTTAGACCCTTGCCGTTTGCCTTTCCCTTTCCTTGGCGTTTAAAAAAAAAAAAAAAAATTACCTAGTAACAATCCGCCTAATTATGACGATGAAATTCAATTAATTAAGTTACTAAAGTTCTTTGCAAGGTAGATCAATCAATATATATAAAAATAAATGCCATTTTTCGTTGTAATTTTATAACTCAAGAACTCACCTATCTAGGGCTCACCTATCTAAACCAAATGTTTAGGCTTTGTTCGGACTATTTAGTAGATGGTTTATGTGAAGTTTGCACAAAATCGGTCGAGCGGTTCTTCATTTAAAATTTACAAACGCGGACGAAGTTGCGCGGGTCAGCTAGTCTTAGATAATTTTAATCCTTTTAAGTTAGAAAATCTTCGCTCACCCGAATCGTTTTGACCAGACACATTAGCGAACCGCCATGTCACTCATTCCCGTGCCGCAACCAAACGCGAATACGCAAATGGTAGAAAAAAATATGTAGGTTGTGAAACATATTAATTTGTGTTACCTGTGGACCTATTAACATATTCATTAATATAAGAAAAAAAAAGTGTGTGTGTACGCACGTAAAAAGTTATACTTTTATCTAGTTAAATAAAGTTTATTTAAAAATCATAATAAATAATACATACCGTCAACTAACCTCAAATTCTACAAACGTACTCAAAGCAATATGTAGAAACCAGTTTTATCACTTACAATTGTGATTATAAGTGATAAAAATGGTTTCTACATATTGCTCGGACGGTATGTATTATTTATGATCATTTACTGTGGTAAATGATCATAAATAATACATACCGTCAACTAATCTCAAATTCTACAAACGTACCCAAAGTAATATGTAAAAACCATTTTTATCACTATCGTGAAGTTGGTAACTTTTTTGAAAAACTAAAATGTTGACTAGCTAACTTCAGGGTGTCGGTTTTTGTGAGTGTGCGCGCGCATCGTAAAAATTTACTCTCATCATTTTTCCCGCCAAAAGAAGTATAACTTCAAAAAAGTTGGCCTCAAATTTGCCGCCCCTAAAATCTGCCGCCCTAGGCTTCAGCCTACTCAGCCTATTGGTAAATCCGGTACTGCCTGTTACTTATAATAAGGATGATTTGGTGTTAGTTAAAAGTAAAGGGAGGACGAAATTAGATGATATTTTTGACGGTCCCTATATTGTTTTAGAGGACATGGGTCCCAATGTTAAAATTTTAAAACATAATAAAGTTCAATTGATACACAAAGATTTCTATCTTAAATTGTTCCATAATTAATCTTATATTTTATTATAATGTTTTATTGCAATTTCTTATACGATCTAAGTAACAAAAAAAAAATCAAAGAGCTCTGATCTTTTTTCTTTGACCTCCGGAGGTGTAGTGTAGTAAGTATTGTGTAACTAAGTACATGTCTTTTCTAGAATAAGCTAACTAAGCAAATATGTTATGATTCAAAGAGCTATAATTCGTATTTTCGTTTTTCGTTTTTTAAAAAGACAATTCCTGCCTCAGGAATTACTCCTGTGTCGCGGGGGACTTTACAAACATACAATGAACGGATACACCCACCCCCACCAGACTAGGGTGGGAATCGTTCCCACGACCTATGGCATAGCAGTCAGGGTCACTAACCACTAGGCCAACAGGCCAGTCAATAATTACTATAGAGGTAGGTTTTAAGTAAGAGCACAAAACATGTCGACGGTTTCGTTCTTACTAAGGCGTGAAGTCTATAACACAAAGTGAGATAGCAATAGATGTCTTACGTCAGTTTCAAATGCAACGCGCCGTTTGTTGAATTTCTGTCAGGCAGGTGGAGGTCTGGACGTGTTGAGTGTTTTTCGTAAATAATATTGCAGAAACCTATTGTGTGGTTTATTGTTTGTGCTCAAGATGAAAGAAAATGACTATATTTTGAGCGACTACCGGCTGCAGAAGCCGGACAGGCGTTTTAACCGAATGCGGTCAAAAAATATCCTTCCATCGATAAGTCATACTCAGTAAATTGATAATTATCAGCCAAATTACGTTTTATTAGGATTTCTAAAGTATGCCAAACTGTGACTGATCGTTATGTTCAACTATAACACATCTATTAATTCCGTTAATTACTATTGAAAATTACTTCAGAAGAATTTAGATAAAAATAGATCGCGACTGACGTTTTATAAACCCGTATAGTGTTGTAACTTAGATCATTAACATATCGATTTCTGAAAGGGTACTTACTTATCAATATGTATGATTATATATTTGCAACAGCGCCAATAACAATAAGGTAGCAAATGTAGCAATTAATGGCACTAGAATAAGTTAAAGGGAACTTCTGAATGTTTTTGTGTTTGTAAATTGAAAATCTACAATATTAACACTTCGAGGTTATGAGTGAATTACTACCATTCTGAAACTTTTCTTGTTGTAGGTTTCCAAAAGACGCAGAATTAAAAGAAAAACGGGTTAGAAATATGCAACGAGGAGAGTGGAATCCTTCTAATTTTGCTCGTTTGTGTACACTGCATTTTTAGTATTTAGCATTCTTATCGTGAAGGAACATCAACCGTTGGGCCGAGGTCCGCCAAGCATGATTACCTCGCCTGATCGGAGGATTCTCCATTTGTGTTGGAGAGACAAAACACCCGTTCCCCCGCAGTGGTGACCCCGACGTGATTGGAAGCCACCCTCAAAGAGCAGACCAGCAACATCATCATCGCCACCGTCGTATACACCCCTACAGCAATAAGCGGTAATCAAGTCTCAGCCAGCCAGCGTCCTCGGCCCCAACAGGGATACCACACGCCTGCAGTGACCGCTCCAGCCTGATTACCCCTAAGTACTAAACTTGCATCGCGCTATGTGCACTCATGAATGAATGTGTTCTTGGCCCATTGTTAATTATATAGTATAAATAACAATGGGCCAAGAACACATTCATTTCAAATTAATGACACTCCTAATAATTATACTCTTGACATCCTATCTACAATTAAATGAATAATTACTTGGCTAAATGAAAATGACCTGCATGTAAATTTGGCCAAAACTAAATACCTACTTCCAGTTTAGTACATATTTGGTAAAAATCAGGATGCCATCAATATAACCTATGAAGGTAATACAGTGTGTGAAGTTGATGTGACAAAGTTTCTCGGTATTGTGGTAGACTGGTACTGTAACTCGCACATCAACCACGTTTGTAGCCTTTTTGTAAATAAAACTTAAATTTAATTGAATTGAGAGTTCTCGCGCCGATTAGTAATATAGATACAACATACCAACATCGACCATTGGGCCGCGGTTCCGCCAGGCCCATCACCTAGCCTGGTCGGAGGATCCTCCCTTTGTGTTGGAGGGACACGACACCGCTTTCTATATAATATTATTCATCTGATCCAATATTATTAAAAACAATTATAAGATAAATGCATTTTTATTTGTATCTACATGGTGAGCCATATACATATACACCTAGTGGGGTAGTTCGTCTCGAACTGAGTCTTCGAGATTTCACAACTTCACATTTTATCTTATAAGAAGCCTAAAATAAGAAACAGTTTTTTTTATGCAGGAATAGAACCCTTTCATTTGATAGTTCCAATTTAACCTTATTGTCTCGCATTGTAAATTTTAACCCAATTTTTGAGTCGTTACATCCTAAAGATCTCAATAACCCCCAAACAGATTTCGCATGGCGGCGGATCGTTAATCTAACGCAGTGTTACTGGCCCGCGAGCTAGCAACAGATTTTCATGACCAATTCCCTCTCGGGTGAAAACTCGTAAAATGCTTCAGAGAGTTGTATCATGAAGTATCACCCGAGAGGAAATGACTGATGAAATTTGTACCTGGCTCGTGGACTGTACCGTTTTAACGACTTTGACACCAGATTTTAGGTTTTTATTTATTCTGTCATCTTCTCTGTGATTTTTTTATTTGGTTTGATTTATCAACAAAATAAAACTAGCAAGTATAAATTACCGATTTTATCTTATTAATTGATTTATCGATATTTATGACATCCATTACTATTGACACCTATTTGTAAACATGAGTTTCTACAGAAAAATGGGGTCATGGCTACGCTAAGAGGTAACCGTTGCAATACATCATCTCTGTCACTCTTATGACGTTGTGTACACGTAAAGAGAGATAACTAGGTTTTTTGTTTTTGCTCAAAACATTCCCTCTATAGAAATTATTGCTCTTAGTTATGATTTATGTATTTATGTGCAATCCATTGTGTGCTCACTAATAAACTAGACGGTAACCTGTTCGGATGCATTTTATTCAACACGACACTTCTCTTTCTCAAGGCACGACTTTTTATCTTGTATTGGCGGTGAAACAATCTGGAGCGTACAAAAAAGGTTGTTTTGGTTACAGTTATACCTACGTGAAATAACGACATAATTTGGCTGTGGTAACATTACCCATTTGTTTTTCGTGTGGAAGCTCACGTCACCGGGCTATTGGTGAGGCCGTGAGGCCTTAAACCTAGTAAAACCACACGGTGTGCCTCACAGCGCCGGTTATGAGTTGACCGTCGGTACGGCGACGTTTTTCCTCCAATGATCCACCCAGCGCTAGCTCGCCGACGGAAACTGGGCGATGTCCAGACACAGTCCCCTTCACGGGAGACTCTGCTTCGGGTGAAGAACATAAAACTCGTCTCATACACCCACGGCCACTCTTAGCGTACGCGCTCCTTCTTGCGCGAGATGTTCTCCTCGCAGAAAATCGCAATAAAACAACTGTGACGACCTAACGTCTCGATTCGTCCGACCAATTGGGAGACTTGTCAGTCAGTCAGAGTCGCTTCCTAGAGACTATGGGCCCCTCGGTATACCTAACAGATTAGTCCCAGTCAATACTAAGGTCCACCCCCAACAAATAAATGTTTGCTTTTGAGCTTTGTTTAGTCTCGGTGTAACATTAGATTTCACGCTACTGTAACCGAACGGAAAATAAATGGTCTGAAAATGTAAAAAAAACTTCACCGGTTACCTATCAATATTCAGCTTAGATGTCATTTCTTGTGTGCGTTAGGACCACGGGTGTACATCACAGAATTGAGCTGCTTTCTACAGGAAGGTGGTACCTGTGGTGTACCTTAGTGTACCTTTAAGGAAATCCAGTGTACCTACCTATTTTGATAAAAAGATATAAAATAAAATATATACACCCGCCATTCTAACGATAGGACTGCGGGTGTACATTTTTTTTTTCGTTTAGGACATGCTTATTTCACTATTTTTTTTTGTTTTAAGTATACCTGCTGTGTACCTGTATAAAAAAAATATAAAATAGGCAAAATGTTGATAAATAAGACCACAAAACGTCAAGACAACGGCGTATCTCGCATGCAAGCTGACGCAATTTGTCTCCCCGCCTTCCTCTCACGCTCGGCCGCATTTTGTCTCCTCCCCCCAACACATAAAAACAAAATAGTGGGACCAAACATACCTACATAGACAGATACAACAGTTCAGGGTCACTAACCACTAGACCAGTGGTTAGACCCTGACTGCTGAGTCAGAGGTCGTGGGTTCGATTTCCACCCAGTACAAATAATTGTGTGATGAGGATGATCATTTGTTGTGTCTGGGTGTAATTTATCTATAGGTAATATATATGCATATATATATTTTTTTTTTTTTCTTTTTTCGGTGGTGATACAGTATCACCCAATTGATAGGTACTGGTTAGTGGGTCGCTAACCAGAACAATACAACAATAGTCCCTACGGCGGGCACCAAGTAGGTGTCGGGCGCTGGAGGAACTAGACGGCGCCAGGGCTTGATCTAACGGTCAAGAGGCGCCCTCGGATACATCGGCGGGAGGAGCAACTAACTAAAATAATCAAGCTTGGACACAACGGGATATGGTTGAAAAATCTACAACGTAATTATACAAACGTCCGGAAGAGGGCGCTGCAGTGGAAGGTGATAAATTTTGTGTTGTGAAGGTGTGACCGGATTCAAATCGTGAGTACTTTTAAAATCTTATTTTGACGAAGAAATCAACGTGGAAAAAATTTATTGTATGTATTTACTCATTTAGAGACATACATAACAGTGAAATATGAACCTTAACGTTTAGTCTTAATTAACTTGTAAAATTTAACCTTGGTTTGGGACTTGTATTAGTTTAAGGCAAAAGTGGTTCAGACGAGGAATCTATGCCCGATTTCTCATCAAGTTGTTTGTTTATTAAAACACTTAGATAATTTTTGTGATATACGAGACTTATTAATTTTGTCTCGTTTGAATTAGAAAACAAACATAACATTTGTTATACATAGTAATAGTCGGTACGCTTTGTTATTGTAGAATAATATTAAGATTAAAGATTTATCATTTGTATTGAACTACCTACGTTAAATTATAGTTCATTGTTTAATTATATTAAAGTTAAATTATTACGTTTACAAACATGGAATCGTTTGAGGGTTTGCAGGAAGACATTAAAGACAAAATGCTTAAGGCAAGGGGTAACTTCAAAAAGTCCCCTAGAGACCGTCTAACGATTTCATACTTGGAAACGAGACTAGAAAATCTTGAGAAACAGTGGACAACATTTTGTAACAACCATAATAATATATTTACGCAAGTTAAGAAAGTTGATATTCAAAGTTCTAGCTATCATACAAGTGGTCTTTATAATGATGTTGAAGAAATGTACATAGAACATAAAACAGAACTCAAAGATAGGTTAAGAAAACTTGTAGGAACTTCCACTATTCCGCAAACAGAGTCTGGTCAAACCAAACAACTACAAAATAGGGTTAAATTACCTGAAATTAAAATACCACTTTTTTCAGGTAAGTATTCGGAATGGCACACGTTTAGGGATTTGTTCTTAGGGTTGGTACACAATGAGAAAAACTTAGACGATTCACAAAAATTTTATTATCTTAAAGGACATCTGACAGGGGAAGCAGAACAATTACTTCGCAACATAAACGTAACATGTGATAATTATCAAGCAGCATGGAACAAATTAGATAACACTTATAACAATAAAAAGTTTTTAGCTAAGGGTATTTTAAAACGTTTAATTAATCAAAAAAAAATATTAAGTGAATCTGCAGAGGGTATTAAGTCTTTATTGCATACAACAACAGATTGTTTAGAGTCCGTAAAAAATTTAGGGGTAGATATTACGTCTTGGGATATAATTATAATACACTTAATTAGTGAAAAGTTAGATAAGGACACGAAGAGAGCGTGGGAATTGAAAATTTCTGAGGATTCAAATGAGGAATTGCCTACCTTTTCAGAATTCTCACGGTTTCTCACAAGTCGCTTCCGAGGCCTGGAAGGTATAGATAGATAGAAAGTCCAAGGGGCCTATAAGGCCACATAAGAGTATGCAATCTTTTCACTCGATTAAAGAAAAAGGTGCAAGACCTGTGGTATGTGCTAATTGTTCTGCGAGCCATAAAATAGGGTCTTGCAAGGAATTTATAAATCAACCCGTTGTAAAAAGACGCCAGTTTGTCCAGCAGAACAACTTATGTTTTATCTGTCTCATCAGCAATCACTCTGCCAGGTTATGCAAGAATTCACTTAGATGTCAAAGGTGTAAACGTCGTCACAACTCATTATTGCTCGAGGACATAGGTGTTCCCGGGTCTTTTGGTGAATCTATTAGCGCTTTACATGGGGAAACCTCATCATCGAACGTGATGAAGGAATCGGCCGCATTAGCGGAAGAATCTAGCAAAGCAGCGGTCTCGTGTCTTTCGATCGGGAATGGTCGTAAAACAGTTTTATTAACTACAGCCTTGGTAAAGGCTGAGTCGAAAGATGGGGCATCTCGGGTGATTAGAGCTTTGCTAGATCAGGGGTCGCAAGGTTCGTTTATTAACGAATCAATGGTTCAGTTTTTGGGCCTCAAAAGGGTTGCGACAAGAAACACCGTGTTAGGTGTTGGGGGTGACAAAGGTGTCATATCCAAATACACAGTCACTGTAAAGGTGAGCTCTAGAAAGAACCCTAACAATCAAATAATAGTTAATGCCTACGTGCTGAAGTCGGTCACAGCCCTTCTCCCAGTTACGCAAGTAACCAAGGTAGAATGGGTAGACTTGACGGAAGATGACTTGGCTGATCCTGAGTGCTACAGGCCTAATAAAATTGACATTTTGTTGGGTACTGAGGTTTACAGCCAGGTCTGGATGACCTGGCATTAAACGAAATTTGAGTGGTACCCTGTTGGCACAGGAAACCGCTCTCGGGTGGATAGTGTCGGGCGTATCGGATCTAGATACTATGTCCGATATTTCTTCACATATTACTGTGATGCATGCTTGTGTTCAGACGGACGACCTGTTGCGAAGGTTTTGGGAATTGGAAAAAGAGCCATCTGAAAAGAAAACTCTGCTCACAGATGATGAAGCAAAATGTGAAGAATTGTTCACAAAAACTACAACACGAAATGAGAGTTGCCGGTATGTTGTTCGGTTACCGCTTCGTGATGCTGGCCTGATTAGTCAGTTTGGTGAATCATAGCCTATAGCTGAGAAAAGATTCAAGTGTTTGGAATCAAAATTAAACAAAAATAGTACACTAAAGGTAGATTACAGTAAAGTCATTAATGAATATTTAGATTTGAATCATATGGAAAAAGTAACAGATGATAAAATACATAATGAATCAGCTATATACTTACCTCACCATGCTGTAATCAGGGAGGATAAAGTCACGACTAAGGTACGAGTCGTCTTTGATGCCTCCTGTAAACGAACAAATGGGTTATCATTAAACGATATTTTATTGGTTGGGCCTACACTGCAGGCTGATCTCCATCACATAATCATGCGTTGGAGACTAAACCCCATATGTCTGGTCGCAGATATAGAAAAAATGTACCGACAAGTATTAGTGGATTGAAGAGACTCGATATATCAGCGTATTCTCTGGAGGTATAACTCAGATGAAGAGATAGGAGAATATGAACTGACAACTGCAACATTTGGGACGGCTTCAGCGCCGTATCTGGCAGTGCGTGCTCTTCAGCAGGTAGCTCATGATGAATGTCAGGACGATCCTGAAGTCGCCGCAAGTATTCTAAATGAGTTCTACATCGACGATTATATGTCAGGAGCTCAAAATATAAATCAGGCTTATGAGCTTTATAAGAAAATAAATACAGTCCTAGCGAAGGGGGGATTTAAATTGCAAAAATGGAAAAGTAATAATAATGAATTAGTAGATAAAATAAATGAAGGAATAATGGATAAAGATGAAGAACTTAAAATAAAAATAGATAATTTAACTAAAATACTCGGACTTACCTGGGACTCTCGTGCGGATGTTTTCAAGTACTCTGTGGAGCTGCCTTTTCCAGCTGCGCCTATAACTAAAAGGAAAATCATATCAGACATTTCTAGGCTTTTTGACCCATTAGGTTGGTTAGCGCCTAGCATAATTATAGCTAAAATCTTAATACAGAAGCTCTGGTTAGCAGGTGTGGGTTGGGACGAGGAAGTACCAAGTAGCTTGGTCCACGAATGGGTTATTTACCGTAGGGACTTACCTTCGTTGGCTAGTATTGAAATCCCGCGATAGTACAACACAATCTCCAATACGGTGAGTATGCAGCTCCACGGGTTCTCTGATGCCTTAAAGATGGCTTATGCGGCAATGGTGTACCTTAGAGTTGAAGATGCGGAAGGTAACATATCGGTGACGTTAGTTACTTCAAAAACTAAGGTATCGCCTATTAAGCAGGTGTCAATACCTAGATTGGAGCTGTGTGGGGCAGTATTATTAGCCAAGCTCATGGTAGAGGTAGCGAAGGTTCTGAAAGTGAGGTCGGAAGATTTACGCGCATGGACTGACTCAGAAGTGGTGCTCGCCTAGCTTAACAGCCACCCAAACCGCTGAAAGACCTTCGTAGCCAACCGCGTATCGGAAATTTTGAATACGTTGGATACTCAATATTGGTCTCACGTTTCATCAAAACACAATCCCGCGGATTGTGCCTCACGTGGTGTAGCACCAAGCGATTTGTGTAACGCGTCAATTTGGTTCAACGGGCCTGAGTTCTTGCGCGAATCGGTGATCGATTATAAAAAACCGAAGCATTTAGTAACTAAATTAAAAGAAATGAAGTTTCACACCGGCATCCTCGACAACTCCTTTTGGGACAGATTTTCATCGCTTCAAAAATTAATTCGAATCGTAGCGTGCTGTAGAAGGTTCTTGAAGTATAAGATACCAAAGGATAATAATTTAAAACGATACTCTTTATCTACGAAAGAATTGGACGAGGCGATGAAAGTCTGTATCAGGAGATGCCAGGAAGAACATTTTGCGGAAGAAATCACAGAAATGAAAATATCAGGGTCTAATGTAGAGGAAAGAAGTTTAAATCCTTAAATTTATTTGTAGACTCAGAGGGAGTAATTAGAGTAGGTGGGCGATTAGAAATGGCTCAATTGAACTATAATCGCAAACATCCAATCCTCATACCAAAAGATTCCTTTCTCACAAAACTTTTAATTACAGAGGCACATCTAAAAATGATGCATGGGGGACCTAAAGCTATGATAACTTACTTGAGGTCAATGTACTGGGTTGTAGGAGTTAAACTGCTTGTCAAAGCATGTTATAGAAATTGCGTAACTTGTATACGGTATGCTAGCAAAACTAGAAACCAATTGATGGGTCAACTTCCGTCCCCACGCGTTACCCCTAACAAGGTTTTTTTAAATAGTGGAGTGGACTACGCCGGTCCCATAAACATTAGGGTATCACCAGGGCGCGGCAATAAATCATACAAAGGTTATATTGCTCTATTTATTTGTATGTCTACGCGGGCGGTTCATTTAGAGGTAGTCAGTGATATGACGTCAAAGGGTTTTTTGGCCGCATTCAAGAGGTTTGTAGCCCGACGTGGTCACTGCGCTAGACTATTTAGCGATAATGGCACGAATTTCGTGGGAGCCACGCGGGAGTTGGCCGAGTTGTTTCACGAAGAAAGATCTAACTTTATACCCGAATTAACACAGCATCTAGCCAATAACGGAACTCAGTGGACGTTCATCACACCACATGCAACTAATCAGGGCGGATTATGGTAATCGGGTATAAAGTCGACAAAATACCACCTTAAGCGGGTCGTCGGCAACTCCACGTTGACATTCGAAGAGTTGACAATCGTATTGGCTCAAATAGAGGCTTGTTTGAACTCGAGACCGCTATCTTACGTGGAGGATCAAAAGGAGTTGGAGGTGTTGACTCCTGGTCATTTTCTAGTTGGAGAGCCTCTTGTCTTAGTACCTGACAAGAACTTCGAACCTTCTGATATATCCACTCTCAGACGTTGGCAACTTACTCAGAGGATGACACAGGACTTCTGGCGACGTTGGTCGCAGGATTATCTCAACCAATTTCTGCAACGGCACACATGGACACACCAAATCCCGGAACCAGCTGTTGGTGATGTGGTCTTGATCAAAGAAGATGGTTTGCCACCTGGCATGTGGGCTGATGGCTGTTGGGCCGAATCGAACGTAAGTATCCCGGTCCGGATGGCGTCACACGGGTAGTTACTATTCGGACAAAAACCTCATCTATTAAAAGACCTGTCTCTAAAGTGTGTGTCCTTCCGGTTGCTACCTGACACAACCTGTTTATTCGCTTATCTGTAAAGCTATAATATAGCCATAATATAAAGCTATAAGATAAAGGTTAGTCTTTAGAATTTACATTATAAAGTAACCTATGGGTAAATTTCTTAGTTTGTAAGCTTAGGCGTCAGAAATACGACGTTATTGTAAATTATTGAGATTTTTTAAAGATCGTTGCCAAGGCAACAAAATTTTAATTCTTGTTCTCTACTACTTGCACTGCCTCTCACCAACGACATTTGTACACTGTTGCATGGTGGGCGGTTACCTTTAATATGAAGGACATTTGGCAATATGTCCTTGGTGGGCGGTATGTCTGAGATTAAGCAAAGTTTACTATCGAGCCGATAGATGGCGTTTAGTGAGAATTGTGAATCGCGCTATGGTTCACTTACCACGAGCTCTATGTAAATTAAGAATCGTAATTTGATGGTGTCGGCACCAATATACACTGTTTGTACGTTGTACTGTAGCATTGTGTCAAATACAAGTACTAGTTGGTATCAAGGTGTTTTATTGCGAACAATCGCCACCAGCCCGATCGAAAACCAATACACTCGTATAATGTTATAAAAGTTGAACTCCTGAGAAAGTTGGAATATAGCTGTACGAGTCACCTTATACGCTTCTCGTATCATGCAGTTATACTTTGAGCCCTATGTGTGTGTGTGTGTGTGTGTGTGTTAGTGAGAGTGCAGTGCATAAGTGTTGTGTGTCTAGTGAGAAAAAGGACAAATTACGTAGTGTTTGTGTAGTGAATAAAGGCAGCTCGCCTGTAATTTTCCACAGAGTTCGATCGTACTTTATAATGGAACATTGTTTAGATATTAGTTATCATCTCAATTTTAAGCAAAATATTGTTCCATCTATCACCTTCCATCACCTTGTAACACATTTTATCATTTAACATTTCATTTTATAAGCAAGCCATCATCCCTATTTTCTGGCCCGGGAGTATGTACGAGCCACGTTATACGCTTCTCGTATCATGCAGTTATACTTTGAGCCGTGTCAGCAACCTACTTTATTCATACTTAAAATTAGTTCGCGTTCATATTCGACTATCAATTGATGTGTCGCGACTCACCTATATCTTTATCATTAATATCATTTTTATCTATCAATATAGTCAGTTAAATTTATTCCTGAGTTTAC
>CAWLEN010000099.1:0-18094 GCA_963859945.1 Euplagia quadripunctaria | reverse complement strand
GTCAAAATTCAGGCCCTGGGGTCACAACGTCAGATACCGGTTAGAACAGTGTGTGCAATGCGTGTGGCAGGTGCTGTCCGCGGTGTCACGGTGTGGCGGCGCCACGTCGGTGTGCGTGGACCGCGCGGCGGGTGCGGCGCTGGTGCACTTCGAGCAAGCGGCGGCGGCGGGCGCGGCCGTGCGCGAACTGCGCCGCGTGGCCGCTACCGTGTCCGCCGCCGAACCTGACCACCCGCGCCTCTGTGTCGACTACGCATCGCGCGAGTGTCAGGTGAAACAAACCTACCCTAGCTCCATCTCCTGGAACTGTGACACAACCGTTATATATAATAGATACGTCTCTATTTCATCTTGGGGTAGGACATTTGGTAGAAATAGGTCAATAATAATAGGTTATTGTAATAAACTGTATTTATTACATCACCTCTAGATCCAAATTACCTAATACATTGATGACTTTTATTATTATAAAACTATACATCTGTTAGTCTCTAACTCATCTATAAGTATATTTATTTTATTATCTTAGATTTAATATTATAATATTTTACTACTCAATAGACAATATTTTAATATTTGATATTGAGACCCGCTTTATTCCATATAATTTAAAATATAATCTTTAATAAATTTATTTTTAGGAGGCGTTTTATGAACAACTGGAAAAAAATGGTGGCACTTCGGCCTTGTCGGGTTCTGAAAGACTGACTGGTGATCTTACAGTAACACGATACATGCCCCCGACTCGCCATGAACCTGTTCGGTTTGTATATTTTTTCGTTATATTATTGAAAGCTGGTTTGAATATCGTTATCGCTAAGCCTTCTCACCTTCCATCATATACCAAAGATACACAGTCCAAAACAAAAACCGTGTCTCCATTAAAGAACAATAAATTCCGTCTTAAGTTGTTGCACAATAAATATTTATTTATTATAGACTACGCTTTATATATTATCAAATAAAAGTGTTCATTTTCCTACAAATACCCGAGTTTTTAAGTAATTACACAAAAACGGAGATACCTATCCTACAAGCAAAGACCCACAGATTACGTTTAACCTACTCGCAACTTATAAAATAACCACAGATCACTCATATACAAAAAAAAATAATAGTTGTCTGTGAAGTCGATTTACGGACGATAATTTTACGTCATAACGTCATAACAAAACACAATATTTTTAAAACTTTGGCTAAAAACATTAATTTTTAATTTTCAAATATTATTTACAGTTTTTGCAAATTTAATTTAAACAATTTGTTTAAATATAATCACGAATAATTAGTTATAGAAATAAACTGAAATCAAATCAATGTCAATAAACGGTCGCTTAGGCCGATCGTGCCTCTCTATCGCTTGTTCCGCGCTTTCGCTTGCACGCTTGGCTCTGACGGAACGTGACAATTTTTCGTGGGTGCAGGCGGCGTTCATCGATTTATAAGACGTTATCACGTCAAAAAACAATGCTAGTTAAAAACAAAACAAGTCACCAGCAGCTATTTAAAAAACAAAACATAATATTTATACCTATTATCTTTTGATGCCGTTGATGTGACACATCGAAATAAAACAACAACTTCAGTCAGATAGAGATTTCCTCCTGGCGTAATAAAACACTTAACTAAAGCTAAAAACGTTCTGTCGTAAGTTTCATGAAACACGCCTAAGTTGTTTAAAACAAACATTCAAACGGAGTTCCGTAAGTATTGCTATCTAAGTGGAGAGATTATCACAATGACTATTGTCAATCGACACATAAATAGTAATGGCCGCCGACTCATTTGTCATCTGGCTTGACAGTTGCGTGAGACAGAACACAAAAATAATAATTATTATAACAGAACCATAAAATATTAATTAAATACACTTTAAAACGTAATGATATTACTACTTGTTTAGCTATTTTATCATGTCATGAATTTGATATCATATTGTGATGCTTTTGTTTAAAGGCTCATACTTACGTAGCTCGTACGAATGAAGAGAACGAAACGTCAATGTCATGACTTTATACGGAAATAATACGTAGCAATTGTTAATTTACTGTTTTTATTTAAATCATAATTCCGGATACGAAAATAAAATTCCTGAAGTGAAAAGGTTGTAAAAAATAAGAAAATAATTTTTATATTATTTTGATTTTGCAACATGCAACATTACTAGACCACTTTTGGTCAAGATCCTTAGAACAGAGTCAACGTATAACCCGAACAAATGAAATGGTCCCGTAATAGTATGATTAAAACATAAGTGTTTATTGAATTTTGGCGAGTTATATTAAAGGTGTTAATTGCGAATTTACCTAAAAAAAATATTTTAAGACGTCTTTTAGACATAATAATTAGGAATCACTACATATTATAAAACAAAGTGCCCACTGCGTTTGCCTGTTCGCGATAAACTGAAAAACTATTAAACGGTTTTTCATGCGGTTTTTAACTAATAGACAGAGAGATTCACGAGGAAGGTTTAAGTGTATAATTTGTTAAAATGTTGTGTAAATTGATTGAAATATGATGATGACTGTTGAAGATGTCTCTGCTACCCGTGCAAAGCCAGGGTGGGTTGCTAGTATAATAATATAGTGACGACAATTACATTTTAGGTTACCGGAAATATTAAACTCCGTCCTTGTTTAGTGTTGACTGTTAAAGCGATCAAACGCGACTATATCAAAAGCACACTCGAACAACTCGGTGGGTGCTCATTTGGTGAGGACGTTTTTTGGCGTTGATTGTGTATCAATGCTTCTTACTTACCTAAATGGGTGTCAAGAACTCAGGAATGGGTTCAGGTTGCTAGTGTTCACATTGTATACTCGTAACATAACGCAAACGTTTCAACTAAATTAGAGGAGTTTGCAGCTAAATCCGACCCTCTGCTAATATTAGTTAGATGATGATTAATTTTTTTATCGGCAGGTATGATGCTTGCACATCTCGGTCGCGGGGTTCCAGTTATGGTCGTGGTTCTTCGAGAACTCCTCGTTACACTACACTTGAACACTACGATGCTACAGATTACTCTACGGACCGACGGTACAGGTGACACGTAATCTCTTTATATCGCGCCTGACGCAGAAGTTTTGTGTTCTTGTAAACTGAAGGCAATAGATTTTCTACAGGGCCGTGTAATTCTTTCGCACTATTGGCATTTATTGCCAGGCGCAGGACATTTATAAGAAACCAGTCAATTAGCATTTTACCCAAACTAAAGCTTTTCTGGTTTTCTGGTGCTTTGGTCGTGGATTTCGGGTATTTGAATGTCGACAGTTTTGTAGTTTACTGGTTTGTTTATTCAAATTATTTAAAGTAAAAAATATTGCAGATTACTGGTATTCTTGATAACCCTTAAAATTCGAATTATTTACGTATTCAGCTCAGCTTAAGTGCCGATAACACGTTATCAGAGATCGAGCTTGAGTGAGTCTCATCACTAAAGTTACATATTAATTCCATAGCAAACCTTTTTTTTGAGATTTGGATTTGATTTAGAAATAGTCATAAGTTCTTAAAATTTATTAATGAGGCTGCCCCTTTACAATAAAAACGCTCATACTCGGTTTGACACATTAACTTGGTTACGCGCTTTAAATATTCTTCAGCATGTGGTTTTTAGCCAAATCAATTTAATTATCAAAGAATGGCCAAGGAAACTACACTACTGAATTATGGTAAAGAAAATAGTATAAATCGATATATAATACAGAGGTATTGTTATGGTAAAGCGATGACAATAAATGACCGTCAAACCGTCTCTGACAAACTTAGTTCATTTTCCTAGAAGAACACTTAGGAACTGGGTTTTACATGAATTATTGTATAATTATAGGTTTGTTTACTGTGAAAGTGGTATTGCAGCAATATTACACGTAATCATGACCAATAGTTTTAGTATTGTGAAAATATAATTTTGAGGAATTCAAATGACTTGACAGCTCGCAGGGTTACCAGATGCGAAAATAAAAATGGATTGTAAATCTACTGCCAGTAGATACTTGATATCTTTTCGTGTGTTGAACTTTACGTGACAATGGTGCTATCTGCATTCAATTCAAAAGACTGACCTGTTGGTCTAGTGGTTAGTGACCCTGACTGCAGAGCCAGAGGTCGTGGGTTCGATTCCCACCCAGGACAAATTATTGTGTGATGAGACAATTATATAATATGTATGTATTTAGAAATAAATAAATATTTTTATTTTTTTTATTGTATAGGGGGCAAACGAGCAGACGGGTCACCTGATGGTGAATGACTACCGCCGCACATGGGCACCTGCAACTCGAGAGTTACAAGTGCGTTGCCGGCCTTTAAGGTGGGAGTAGGAGAAGAGGGGGAGGAGGGGAAGAGATGGGAGAAGGGAAGGACGGGAATAAGGGAAAGGGAAGGGTTAGGGCCGCCGGTAACCTCACTCACGCGGCGAAACGCAATGTAAGCATTGCTTCACGGCCGGTTTTCTGTGAGGCCGTGGTAACGAGCGGAGTCGAGCCGGCCCATACGTGCCGAAGCATGGCTCTCCCACATCAATCAGCAGTCTGGTTACCATAGTAAAGGCTCTGTCTAGTTCGGGATCAGACGGCCGTGTGTCAGATGTGTAAAGTTATTATTGTATTATATATATTATAATTATGTTTCCTAATATGCTACATATTTTGCTACAGGGTATACGACGAAGTGGGTTCTAGTCCGCAGCCCGAAGATGTGCCCTATGAAGAAAGGCTGCAGTCTGTAGTAGTATCGCCACACCGAGCGCGAAGGCACCGCCGCGACTCCAGCCCTGAGGATCGCAAACACTCTAAAGTAAATAAATAATTTAGCATTTATTCAGGGTAAAGTTAACAACGAAGCCTTGATTACTGATAATTCGTAAATTAATAACACTAAACTCTAATTTTATTGCAACCGGAGGGTGAAATTGTCGATAAAAATAAATCGATGTATTTTTGTTATTCTTAAAAGCTCGCACTAAAGCTTGTCAGTAGCTATTAAAACAAGAAACGAAAATCGGTTGCCAAAGAGAGGAGAAAAAGGTACCGAAATAGGTCTTTGCCTATTTATTATGTACTTATGTATTGATGAATTTTATTACTTTTTACCTAAAGATATTATCGATTACAATTTATACCGTAAACAAGTTTTTAACAATTGCTTCGACGATCGTCAGAGTTTGTTAATTTACTCTTACCAATTGTTATATTTACCCAGGAACGTCATCGTAGTGTTGGTGCCCGTCGCTCACGTTCAGGGTCGCGTGGGGGTGAAAGACATGGACCACGTCGGAGACACAGACGTCATCGCGACGGTTCTGGATCACACTCACGTGCCGGCACACCTCTGCGCGATGAACCTGATGCGCCGCCGGTGGAACCACGCCGTACCCCTCGGGAACGTCCACCACTTCCCATGAGTCTGCCGTTACCCAAGTTCGCCGTGCAACTGCTACGCACTGTGCCACCTGCTCCTCGTCCTACACCTGCTCCCGCGCCTGACTCACCGCCGCGCCCTCCCTCTGCATCTTCTTCTAGCGGAGGCTCTGCGCCACACTCGCCCTCACTCGAGGAGCGTATTCGGAGCCTTGATGAGAAGCTTAACGGGTCACGAAATCTAGCTGACGCACCAGATCGCAGTCGGCTCCGGCACCGGCTTCTCGAGGTCGACATAAATGAGGTTAAGCCGTCGGAAGTGGTGCGGTCCCTGCTCGCAAAGCGTTCTGTATTCGACGAGGACTCTGAACGGCTAGAGGGTGCTGGACGCGCTCCTAGCCCTGGCGCCAGTCCACGTGCACGCGTTGGTCCATGTACTCCACGAGCACTGCGCTACCCATTTCCTGCCCATCCACCGCCGCCGCCGCCTACACCTCCAGCGCCACCAACGCCACCAGCACCACCAACGCCGCCCCCAGCGCCGTCTACGCCGCCCACCCCTGCGACGATTGCTGACGATCCACGTATGTGTCCTAGAACTCCTGATGCGATGGACCGGGAGCTGCCAGACACAAATGTCCGACGTTCATCTTTCTCTCTCGGGTTGGAAAGCGATTTTAAATCATTTGAAAGAATACCTGGAGATTCTAGTTTGGGTGATGGAGAGACCGGTATTCCTACAGTGATCGAAGAAAAGGTGTTAAGTGTTGTTATCGACGAAGGTGAAATTCCTTCTCAGAATCGACCAGGCTACTATAGTGTTGGGACAAGTAATCTACAAAATCAGATAGATTGTGCCGGCACCAAATCGGCAGATACCAGTACCACTCTTGTGAAAAAAGAAGTACTTAACCCTAGCGATCGAGGGTCTTTAACTTTTCAAATGGAAGATACCAGTGCTCGAGATGTTATGGATATGTTACTGAAACGAGTTGAAAATTATCATGAAAATCAAAAACTTGAATCGCAGTTTGATAAAAAGTGTAAATTCATGAAAGAGAATGTAATAAAACAGGAATTTCAAAAGCAAGAAAACAGAATTGAAGTCGATAGTGAAAGTAAATTTGATCCATTGCGTAAAACAGATAATCACAAAAATCACATTGCCAAAGAATTAATTGAATTTGAAATACAACAGAATCACTTAAACGCAATCAATTCTATTAAATCCAATAATTTAGAATGTCTAAATCAAGAATCAAAAAACACAGAAAAAGCCCTCAAAGATAGACACATTCATAATTTCCACATTGCAAAGTTTGAAAAAGAGAACATTCAGTTCGATAAAGCGTTTGATAAAGAAAAGTTTACACCTATGTCAGCTGATAAGAAAATTTCAGATTCTGAAAAGAATTACGATGATCGTACGAAAACTGATCGCGATAAATCAAGACATTGTAAAGATAAAATTGAAAAGGAAAAACACGAATCCGATAAGGATAAATCAAAGAGTAAATCAGATAAGAACTTTGATAAATTACAAATTCAATCAGACAAGACCAAAACAGAAAGAGAAGGAGAAAAACTTCATAAGGATAAAACTGATAAGGAAACTGAGAAAAACAAGCACATTGAAGAAAAACCTTTACGGCATTGTGCCGCCACCGTAATATCCGTTAAGCATGAACATCGTAAAAAGGATAGAAATGAAAAGGAAACAAGGAAAGATTCTGTAGATATAGACTTAGCGGCTCCTAAAGCAAAAAAAGATGATAAATACAAACACGATAGATCAAAGAAAGATACCGAATCTAGAAAGGAGGTTAAGAAAGATTCAGATTCTATTAAACATCGTAAATCATCTCGAGACGAAACTCCGAGAGATATTTCGCGCAAAGATTCTACAGATTCTTCAACGTCTAGAACGTCTCATGAATCTTCTAAAGTGAAAGAACCGGAAAACAGTGAAATCAAAGAAGATGGTAAATCAAAATTAAGACATTGTGATTTGTTTCTTAAACATGAAAATGATAAAGAATTACCTATGAAAACTGATATCAAAGAAGAGAAGGACTCGGTAACCTATGCTAAAAATAAATGTGAAATAACGATGGATTTGAACAATTTGAAATCTAAAGCAGACAATATCGAAAAACAAAGACACTATTCTCTAGATTCACCGAGTGTCGATGCAAAACGTAAAGAACGTTTAAATTCTTGTTCTAGTTTGCCTTCTAATATTGGACATAAGCGAAGAATGTCTTCTCAAGACAGCCTTGACTCTTTTAATGAGGATATCAAAAAGTGTCGAAATGATGCAAAGATTCCTGAAAGAAGAAATTCTAAAGATAATCGCTCTGATAACAAGCATAAAACTACAAAGTTTAGTAAAGGTCATTTTGCCAAGATTATAGAAAGTAAAACTAAAGACGACAAGAAAAACCAAGTTAAACCCCCGGATGAGATTTATAATGAATTCAAGGAAAGCGATCGGAATGAAGTTAAAGAGTCCAAAAATGGCGACAAACCAAAATCCTTAAAAAAGAGCCCAAAAGAGGAAACAGAAGATAAATATAACATGGATACACATACACCCCCAGAAGGATTGAGATTAGACTTCCTTGCTACTTTAGAATTAAGGTCTAGTGAAGAAGATGAAAGACAAAGAGCTCTAAGAAAGGAAATGAAAGAGAAAAAACGCATTCAACAGTTACAGCAAATTCAGGAACTACAGATGCAACAAGACGCATTGCAGCAAGCAGAATTCATGACCAAAATTAAAGATGATAAAAAACCTAAATGCGAAGATAAGAAAAAAGAAGCAGCCCATGAAAAGAGAATGTCAACAGATCGTAAAAGTAGAGATGACAAAATAGACAATAACAAACGCAAGAGTCGTAAACTTGTGCACAGCAGCGACAGCTCTGATTCTGATGAACCAAAGAAGCATTCGATATTTGATATAATCGATGACGGTCCTATATACATATCAATGTACGACAAAGTTAAAGCTCGCTCATGCAAAAATATGCAAAAGCAAGAAGAAGAAAAGCGACAAGAAAAGATAAAAGCCAAATTTAGTCAGTTAAAACAAAGTCGTGCAAAGCGTGAAGAAAAGAAAAGGTCTAGTTGGGACGAAGATAGTGATTCTGACCAAGATAGAAAAAAACATCAGAAGTCGTCCATGGACAATTCAACGGACGATGACAATATGGTAATTCATTCAAAAAAACGAGAAAAACTTCTTGGGCTAGATTACGATCGTGGTAAAATAGAAGACTATTTTGACGGCAGTACAAATGAGGACGACATGCGTAATAAATTGTCTCGTAAAAATTCCAGAACTCGAATCATGTCAGATACATCAGACGATGAAATCTCAAAGAGAAGTGTAAGCAAAAGTCCTATTTTCCTTGAAGTGAAAAAAGAAGTACTTTCAGATTCTGAATCTATACAAAGATTAAAAAATGATAACAATAAAAATATGGAAAACAATGGAAAGAAAAATTCTTTATTAAATTTATTTGGAAAGAGTGACAGTGACGATAGTAAACTGAAGCTAAATCTTGATAATGATAACGGCTATAAATCAAACTACATTAAATCTTTGTCGAATGATTTTTCATCTGAAAACGAATCCATATGTAACAAAATCACTGGTGAAAATAGAAGAAAACACAAGAAAAAACAAAGAAGACACAAGTCTGCTTATTCTGATGAAGAAACAAAAATTGAGAACAGTGATACGAGTTTGTTAGAAGGTGATCACAAACATAAGAACACTGAAAAACAACGCCGTCATAGTAAACAAAAAGAAAAAAGAAAAGATAAATTACGTGACAGCTTGGATACAGACGAAACACGCGATGATAAAAATAAATTGAAAAGAGAAAAGAAATCTGTAAACAACAGTTTTGACATTGTTCATGAAAATATATCTAATACCATGAAAAAAGAAGGAAAAATGGAAGACATCTTTGGACCACTGTCAGATGAATCAGACAGAGATACACAAGTACTCAATACTCATAAAAATAACTACTCTACGCAAGACACAGAATCTTTATTTTGTCCAAACAACTCCGATTTCAAGCTAAAAGATAAAGAGGACAACAAACGTAGAAAAGAGAAAAAACGCAAGGAAAAACGGTATTTTAAAGAAGACGATAATAGTTTAGATGTTGACGCTGTAAGTAAAGCAATAGAAGCTCGGTTGTTTGCTGACGTTTTGGAAGATGATCACAGTCGTGCCAAAGTAGAAACACTTTCTGAAAGTCTAAATAAAGTAAATCATAACGATTTGAAATACATGGAGGCAAGTATTATTAGCGAAATAGCTAAGCATGATAAGTTAAAAAAGGAATGTAAGGAAAAGAAAAAGAAGAAGAAGAAAAGCAGAGAAGACCGGCAAAGCCGTAAAGAACATCATCATTTTTACCATCAAGAAAAGGTCGAGAAATGTGAGCACTTTGACCATCATATCACAGAAAGTGTAGAGGTCACTCCTAAAACAATGTTGTTGGACATACCTTTACCAAATGACGAGCAAACTGTAAACCAAAATGAAAAAAATGATGAACATTCACTCACCCACAGCCTGCCTAGATTAACTGACAGTCCACCGATTGTAATACAGTCAGATGAAAACACGGATTCTAAAAATATAAGTATTACAAGTACTGAAAATAATGATAATAGAAAGAATTATTCGGAAAATAAAGAGATTGAAATTGAAGAAATTCCTATGCCTCCACCATATGAAACTCTCGTTACAACAGATATTAGCGAAGTGCCATTACCAAAAGAACCCTTACCAAGCAACTTAAATCATAATCGAGAAGATTTTCTATCAAATTTCAATAGTGATGGTGACTTATGTGAAGATGCGGTGCGAAATATTACTAATTCCGAAAAAGAAATAGACAAAGCAGAGAAATCACCAGACGTTGAAATAACATCATGTAAAATCGATAAAAAAACGGATGAAAAACCAAGAGCTATAATTTCACAAGAAGAAACCGAAGACGCAGTGGCTGCTTTACTGGGTGAAAGTTTCGGTGGTAAAGTAAATGATTTCTCTAATTATGAAGAAACTGAAAATAATTCTACACACCAAATTGAAATAGAAAGTGCAACTACAGAAAGTGAAAATATTCCCGAGGAAGATGCTGAAGAAATGAGGCAGGCCGTTCAGAACCTTAATGCTAGCGAAATGGAAATGAAACCAGACACACCTGTCTCAGACAATGACTTACTTTTAATTGACACAGACACTGAAGAAGCTGACGAAGCCACTCAGGATGCTATAGAAAAACTACCCATTAATATTATAGCAACAAATCAAGCATTAAACACAGGTTCCGACCTTAACAAGTCTGGTGACGTTTCCAACACAGTCGTTTCTCAAACAAAAACAAATTTAATACCGCCTGCAAATACTACTGCGAGTGAAGTAAATATTAAAACCAGCGGGAGAGAAGAATTAGATGTAAAGATCCACCTAGCGAAACGAGAGAATCCGGTTCAGCTTATGACGTCGACGGCAACACCTGTGATAACTTCTTGGACCTTAAGTAATAATAAACTACTGGAACCTCATGTATTGAATATTCAAGCTAATACTACATCTATTCGAGATAAGAGCGAAATCAAACAAACACATATCACTGCTAACATTGTTCAGATTAAAGGCGCACAGCCCCAGAGCATAGAAGCAAATCATTCAGCGAGACCCATATTGAATCCAGGTAGGGTTAATGCCCCATATCAGGTTATCAACCAAATGGTTCGTTCACCTTCAACTAACTTGCAACCCCCGACTATAAAAATTCCAGAGCCTCATATATTATATCAAAAACCACAAGGAATAGTAATTTCACCTCGAATATCAAACGATCCGAGAATGCAGAGCCCCAAAGCAAGCCCACAAAGTGAAGGTATGTCATCACCACATCTTACAAATGTGGCTATCTTAAGTCCATCTCCACAAAATTTAAATACAGTCGGAATGGCTTCACCTTCTGCTATACAACAAAGGTCTCCTGGACAAGTTACAGTCGTGCGAATGCAACAGCCTCCATTGAGTCCCATTCAAGCGATGCATATGCCACACGGCGCAAGAACTATGTTGTCACCAAACAGGCCCAATTCTGTGTTAGTTCAAACTCAAGGTACACCAATACACTTTAACCGTTTACCCGTTACACCTGTCTTAGCGCCAATGACTAAACAAATCAATATAAATAATATGGTTCAACAAAATAAGGGAATAAGTGTACCTTCCTCTACTATAGTGCATCAGCAAAAAATCATATCAGGAGATAGTAGAAAAGGTGAACAGAGAAATGTCACAGAAACTAGCTCAGACAATTCGAAAATAATTTTATCGCCAACCAATCTCAAGCATAGTACCAATGCTACAGTTATGGCCCAGAATCGTCTAATATCGATGCAAACTGCTATGCACGTGAATAATATGAGTTCACCTGTACATTTAAGTAGTAAAGTTTTGATTAATACCGTAAATCAATTGAACGAGAAAAGAGATAACCAAACACAAAAACAAGAACAAATTAATCATATCCCTTTTGGATCAACTCCAATTATACACGTTGCTGGTGTTAATAATTCTACTACATCCATTATACAAAGTGGTACAAAAACTGTGACATGCAACTTGCAGGAATCAAATAAGATCAACCGAAGTCAAGGTTCTAATGTCATACATTCTTTAGGTTCCCAACGAGTATTAACTCAAACACCTTTAAGTAACGTAATTCAATTGGAGGGAAATAAAGTACCCACTACGCCCAAAGGGCCAACAGTATTGTCAATGGCAACAATAAGACCACCTTCATTTATAGCTAAACTAGAATTATCTACTTCATCCACCGCTGCAACTACTAGTATTACAAACGTATCTCCATTATTATTAAAAACAAGTAGCCCCACTACATCGGTCAGAATGAGTTCCAAATTTGACAAAAGTATAGAACAACACTCGTCAGTGTTACAAAATCATACACGAGATAATGAATTAAAAATTGATGATAGCGAGGTTAAAAAGTTAGTAGTAAAAGTATGTGATGCAAAAGAACAAAGAGACTTACTACCAAAGCCCCCCTCTTCTGTTGAACATAATACCAAATGCGAAACAGACTTCGAAGAGCTGTTAAAAGATAACACAAATGAAATAAAAGTTACAAACGATCCCGAAAAAAAATTGGAAGTTAATGTCGGTAAAACTATGACATTAATAACAACTACAATTCAAACTCGGGAAGAAGATAAGACTATTGACTGTATTAAAAAAGAAACCTTATCAGGGGAGTCGTTTCAAAGTCAACCATTGTTTCATAATGTCAAAGACGAAAAAAACGATATGAGTAAAAACAGCCAGGCTAGTGAATTAGTGAAAGAAGTTACAGAAAATAATACGATGCAAACAAATTCAACGTTAGAGACTATGACTCGAGTTAATGCCAGCACATCTAGTAATGAGACTAAAAACGACACTACTGAAAGTGAAAATTCCGAAAAGTCAGATAATTTTGATAAAACTGGTAGTAGTAATTTTCTTACATTGTTGCCAACTAACTCAGACGTGAGTGATAATTCTTTGAAAAATGATGAAAACGATTCTTGGAGTGCTAAAGACGTAAACATAGAGTCCGTGATTAAAAAAGTAGATTCGTTGTGTAATGAAAACTTTGAAATTAATAAAAAAGATGAAAAAGTGCTTGATCCTGTTAAAGTTGATCCTAAAATTACTGAAGATACCGTAAACAAGACCCTGCACATTAAAACTGCTCCAGTTAAAGTCCAAACAGAAAATATCCATGAGAAAACTGAAGAGTCTCTCTGTGACAAAATACCAATCGTTACCAATAAGAGGGGTGGGCGTAATGTTAGAGGTAAAAAAGCGGACAAAAATCCAGACAGGGTACAAACTAGACAAATCTCTAAACCAGCAAGAGGTGGCACTTCCAAACGTGGAAGAGGTAGAGCTAAAGTTGATAAAAAAATTAAAAACTTAGTCAACAACAATGCGACTACTATGCCAGGTGATGTGTATGATTTTCATGAAGATTCAGGTGATGAAACAACAACTTCCCCTAATAAATCTGAAACACGTCCGAGGTTGATTTTAACAATTAAGAGTCCGCTATCGGGGCATTCCAATATGATGGCCACCTCAACTCTCAGTATAACTCCAAAAGATCAACCAAAATCTCTCGAGAGAAACAAGGAAGAGAAGAGTGAGGATTTCATTTCGCCATCGCCAAATACACGAAAGTCTCGTAGGCTACAAGAGAAAGACGTTCAACGTACTACGGTCGACGATATCATTGACGATGTTATTAAATTGCCTGCCAGAACTGGAAAGGAAAGTAGCAAAAAGAGACCGATTAGACAGACCCTCAATAAAACGGGACAGGAAAAGCCTAGTTTGGATGTTCGAAAATCGCCGCGGGGTGTCAAGCGAACGAGAGACCGAAGTTTGTCAGATGCGTCCGTCGACAGTGGAGACGAGAGGAATTGCAAAGACCAAGGCACCAAGGATGCCAAAACACCGCGTATGGATGAAACGGTCGTCCAGATCGAGGCGGTGGTTGCACCGCTACCCACTCCTCCATCGCAGGCACCACCGACTGCGCCAACGCCTATAACTAAGCCTCCCAAGAAAATGATCTCAGAGATTAGCGCAAAGCTGGCTTCCGTTTTCGAAGCTGCTGCGGCAGCCGGTGTCGCCGATCGCACACCGCCTGATGTGTCGCGGCCTATCATCGAACCTCCTGCTCAAGGTGGCGGCGAAGCTACCCTGCCACGGCGTCTCGGTGACGCTGTACCCGGCGCGCTCGTGGCGGTAGGCGCCACCGAGGCGACAGACGCGCGTGTGCAGTCGCCCGCCCTACCGCACAGGCCCCCGTCTGCTCCCTCCACACCGTCTATGCACCGACCTGCCGACCGTGCCACGCCTGTGCTCATTCGCTCTGTGCGTTCACGCTCACCTGCGGCGGCAGCCGCTGCAGCTCATGATGAAAGCGCTCGAGTCTCCGGTGGTGCAGGGTGCCGACCCGAGGGCGAGGCGCCGCTCGCCGTCGGTGGCGCCGGGGCGGCGGCGGCCCCGCGTGTTTTCCGCGGCTATGCAGCTACGGCGAGTTTACCCCGCGGAGCTCACCACCCACCGCACCCGCCGCCGGACCACCATCACCTCGTCAAGCAGGTCGCTGTAGTTGGCCCTCAGCCACATCATCATCATCCCGGTGAGTCTGCCAAGCGTACATTGTAATCTTATGTACAAGCTAAGAACTAGCTAGCTTCTGTGAAATCAAGTTAATGTCTCATAAATATTTTTTACGGATATTGACTAGTGCTAGACTCTGTGCCGTCAGTATATTATTTTTGTATACGACATGGCGACTAGACTATGCGATGTTTAGGTAAATAAACCACATGAGTAAAGAACCGAACAGAGACAAACCTTTTAAGGAGCGTGCAAAATTTATACCTATATTGGTTGGATTGTTACAGACGGATACTATAAAATAAAAATATTTAACGGATCAGAGCCAAACTTTAAAGCGTCTAAAGAGCGTGCATTTATACCTATTTTGGTACACATAAAGATAAAATTAAACAAACAAAATGATAATTTAGCTTTTATTTTGTGCTTGTAATAGAAGTGAAAGCATAACAGAATAAAAATATTTTATTTTACAAATTACTTCTCTAACTTTTAAAAAATCGGAAATCGAAACCGGGCCATCGGTGTGGTAGTCCTGCCTAGTATCCGCAGAGTCACGGAGGTAGTCAAATAGCCAGGGATCACTTATGTATTTCAAAATTCATAACTAATTATCTAGTATCATTTGTAAAAAATAGTTTTCACATGCCGAGTCTTTTATATTGAAAGAGTACAATAAATGACTAAGTATTTGAGAACAATTTTTTCAGACAATTTCAATTATCAAACAAAATAACAGTCCGATAGCACAGATACTAAGTAGTTACTACGTAACAGATAAATCACTCCCTACAAAAATATCGATACCTACCGTTTTAAATTGCCTACTCTTTCCGGGCTTTAAAATGTGTGTAGGGTTACCTCTTCAATTTTTTTTTTTTTTAAATACAATTGTTATGTAAATTAATTACTTAACGCTTATTTTTCATTTCCAATGTTTTAGTATACAAAAATCCTACATGTATTTTGTTTGTATGTAAAGATTAATAAAATTCCTTTTCTAAAATCTCGATTATGAAACTGTGGTAGAAATAAATCTTACAAAAAAGTTTTAATGAATACTTTGAGGGAAACAAGGGTTAAAAGGTTCATTTTTAAAAATTACATAATCAGCGCTGTCGGTCTGTTTTTTCTTAATTTATCCACATTCTTATACTGTACATAAACAACCATGACATTTTTCACTATCAATTTTACAGTATTTAAAGAATATATCAATACGTTATCGAATGACGTTTTTTGACGCCACCATGCAGCTGTCGGCAACCCATGGCGCTAGACTGCGTATAAGGTCCGCCGGCGGACTAGCTGCAGAGGCCGGTAGGTAGGTATTTGGCGCGCGCAAGTACTTCATTAAATCAAAAAATGTGAACCAAATAAATACGATGCGGGACGTGCTTACCACAAGCCCTGAAGCTGAGCAATCTGGTTTCGCCCCGTACGGGACGAGGCCGCCAGTGCTCACTCACTCACGCGCCTCAAGCTTGTAATAATTAAAAAAAAAAAATAGTGTACCTATTGTAACGCTTTGTATGAAGCTTTGTCTCTGTTCCGTTTCTTTACTCCTGTGAAATAAACTGTCTATTGTCAAGGTTGAAGGCGCACAACTTCTGTATCACAGGTTAATGAGAAACAAGTACTTAAAAATGTAACACTTTATACGTAAATAATAAACTAAATGTAAAACATTTATTTAGGTACAACATTTTGAATATTAGAGTGCGAGCCTAGTCATTTCATTATTTTTGTGTGACGATTTTTCGGTTTCAGGTGCCGCTTCGAGAGTAACTATTGCGAGTGTACCGCCGATCAGTCCCCAGGGCCAAATGGCAATGGTAATTATATTTCACATTGATCAAATAAGGATAAATATTTTGAAAGTACATAACTTTAATTCTGTTCATGCCATCCGGAACAGTCGGCTGATTTAGTTAGAAGCCCACCGCCTGCACATCAACAAACTTCTCCTGTTACCTCGGTATATCACAATGTAATAATACAATTTTATTCATGCAATCACAACTACAAAGTAAGGTAGCAAGCGTGGCGTGAATAAGTCAGTAAACACGATGTAGTGATATCAATTATCTGTTTACAGGGCGATGGCATGTATCCTCACTTTTCGCATCAACATTATCAGATGTATCAACAGCATTTCCGCGCTACTCAGCACGAAAATCGAGCTACACCTTCGCCATATACACGGTATACTTATTTTACCTTTCTATTTTATTAAATTTTTTTTTTTCTATACGCTTGTGTACAGAAACGCCATGTAGGTATAGGTCGGCCAACGTACATTGAATTTGTTATCTTATTTTATAGTCCATCCTAATCATAATACCATGGGAATGTTCTACAATTTAAATTTTTAATTATACCATTATTCAGTCATGGTAACAAATTAAGGTATTAATAAATAAAGGTTGTCTGGAAGACATCGCCGCGAGCGATAAGACCGCCAATTGTTATACCTGAATGTTTACATTGTTTTGGATTGTATCGCACTTGAAAGGTGTACAATAAAAAGATTTTTTATTTATAACGCTCTCATTTATATAAAATTATTCATAGCGACAGAATCATAGAGAGTTGAGCGCCGAAATTTACTTACTGGAACTTCGTTTCGCCTTAATTTTTTACACTTATACATAGTTGAATGTTAACTGTCAATGGGATCTCCATAGTAACCTAAATTTTCTAACAAATAACAAAATGGCAGCGCACGTCAAATAATGACTTTTATAGTCAAATTTTTGATACCTTGGGTTAACTCCACAAAGTTTCAAACCAAAAGTTGAAGTTGATACCTTGGGTTACATTGTTGTAATTTTCGTAGGGATCTCTAATTAAAAAAAAAACAGCCTATGTTACTCGCTGATAATGTATAGCTTTCTATTGGTGAAAGAATTTTTAAAATCGGTTTAGTGGTTTAGGCGTGAAAGCGTAATAAACAAACAAACTCACTTTCGCATTTATAATATTAGGATTAAATATTAACGTTAAATAATAAAAAAAACAAGTGATAAAACCTTACAACATGCACTTGACTTTACATTCAAATTTACTGTTATGAAATTTAGTTTACCTCGGACTAATATTTTGGAGGTTGTAGAGCAAATAATGTTGGTTGTTTTTAGGGCTCTTGCACTAGGGACAATATTTTAGAGACAAAGTAATTTTTAAAGCAATGATATAATATACAGGGTGGAAGGAACACCGTACCGAATACTGAAATAGTGTATTCAAATCGTCATTCTGAGTCGAAAATCGTTGGAATATTCTGCCGGAAAATGTATCTTTTTTTTTAAACGTTTTTGGTTAAACGTGATATCACGATAAGTAAACAGAACATTTTACTGAAAAAAGAAAAAAAAAAATCCACATACGGCCAAAAACTGCAATGTAATCAATCAAACAACGTTTAAGGTCATTCCCGTACCGCACAATCATAATACCTACGGGTGTTAAGCTTACATTA
>CAWLEN010000098.1:0-30472 GCA_963859945.1 Euplagia quadripunctaria | reverse complement strand
CCCGGACGCCCTCTAAACTAGAACAAATGCTGGGAAACCCGGACGGATGGCAGCCCTACCTAGCACCCCACGTGTTTATCGGTTGTTCGGCACTATTATCTACATTAGTTTCTTCCATAGTTTATGTAATTTTCACTTCACTTTATGTGAATATAATTATCAATATCTATACTAATAATCCACAATAATAATATTAATTATCGATATCAATATCAATAATAAAATAAAACGTTAAAATTTAAAAAATGATGCTCAATATCCGTATCACTACAGTAAAACTAAAAATGTATTCATCATTTGTAGACGCTGTACAGTATATATTTATATATAACATAAAGGTATACCTACATGCGTCAGCTGCACGTCGGCTGCACTTAAGTAGGTATACAAGTTATACACACACATTACTAAAAAGTGAAAGGTGCGCACGATAGGTTGCGCACAAAAAACGTAAGGCTGTCATTCGATCACTAAATACTCTTTAAATTTTTTTCATACCGGGCACCTTATATGAAAATCGATTCTTAAGAAGTAAACTCCAAAAACAATAACTAAAGCGTTGCCGACCCTATCCAACCATCACTATCGACCTCATATCAACCGACCCTATCCAACCAAGCAACACTGTTCGAAAGCAGAAATAGAACACAACACATGCTAGTAGTGCAATTTCGTCTCAGTCTTTGATACAGTGTAGGGCTTGTGTACTTCCCCGGGCGTACCTACTGTGCCTTATAGGGGTTTGTGTTTTTCCTCTGTTTATATATCACGTACGGTGTTGTGTTACAGCGCAGTGCAATGGCGGTGCGGTGATGGCGGATGGCGGCGCGGGCGCGGTGTGTGACGCGGGCGAGCCGGCGGGCGGCGCGGGTGAGGCGCTCGCAGAAGCGGAGGCGGGAGCGGGCGAGTCCGCCGCAAGAGGCGCTGCGCTTGAGCGGGCGTACGTCCACGACGTGTACGAACAAGCCGGTGATGATGGGGACGAGGGCTCGAGAGCGCCCGCGCCAGGCGTGCGGGCTTTCTTGTCTGAACTTGAACCAGGCAGTCTCGTCTGTGATGTCGGTAAGTGGACAATCTCCTTTATACCCCTGATATGGAACAATACAGTTGAAAGAGACCTCTTACTATTAAGTTTAGGTATAGGCGTATGGCTAAAGCGTCGGACTTGCGGTCAAGTACGAGCATTTGCTGGTTCGAATCCCGACTGGTACTCTACTATAATATGTATTTTTTAAACGTTAGCGTTCTACTCTTCTTCTACATACATACAAACTCTAAGTATCCAAATTTTCACAATCCTCCGTGCACCAAATTTGCTTAAAAAGGGGTAGTTACCTACAAAACTATTAATACATAGAAAAGATGGTATCTTAAATGTCGCACTCGGCCTAAAGACTTAATAAAATATTAACCATCTACGATATACGTAGGTGTTAAACGTAGGATGTTTGACCTTTACAATCAATTTACGTTCATGAAATCCCAACCAAACGGTGAAAATTGAAACAATAACAGATTTTTGAAGCCTGTTTTTATATTACTTCCGCTTACTTAATAACCACACGAACAGACAAACGTAAATTGTAGATATCCCTTACGGATTATAAAACATTTCTCCAAAACGCTTACATGTAATTCATGTAATTATATAGCAAGCGAAATTTTTTTTTATAAAGAATGCTAGAAACGTGGGTCACACATTACTAGTATTCTTGTTAACCCCTCCAGCTAAGCTAAATGCTTGTGTTAGGAGTGGGTTCACGACGGTAGTGCACTGGGTGGGGTTCGAACCCGCAACCACTTCATTGCAAGTCCAACGCCTTAGCCATTACGCTACCGCCGCTCAAGCAAGCGTATTTTTTAAAGGTTATGACACAAGTGTGTCTGGATTCGACAATATTTGCGTTTACCCTAATGAAACACATAATGGTTATATTTTGATGACTATTGATGGTGTTAATTCCGATTGCTGACTAGCTCAGTGATGCATGGCCTCCAACGTCAAATCCGTGAGATAGAAGGTTCTTCATCCACCTGCACATTGTCGATATTTTTGTTAAACTGAGACTGCACCGCAGTCAAATAAACACCAGAATAGGGACATGTTATACATATATAGTATACATTTATAGATGTATATGTATACATTTTTTATAATGTTTTGTTACAGGCTGCGGTAATGGCAAGTACCTGAGCGTGAATCCGTCCGTGTATACAGTGGGAGGCGATCGTTGCACGCGGCTCGCGGCGCAGGCCAGACATCACAACAATGAGGTCAGATAGCTTTGTTTCAATTATAATTTTGAAAGAAAAAAAAATATCTATCGAGATATTACTGTCCAAACTACACATATGGACATATTTAGAGGAATGCAAAAAAAAAGGTTAGATTACCAAAAAAAAGCATTGCTTATGTTTATTATGCTTTTATTAAAGTAGACTTAGTTATTTTTTTTTTTAAATAAAGAAACTTAAAATTCACTGGAAAAAATAATTATCATTGACAGTTATCTCTCTTATTGACGTAATATGAGGAAACGGAAAACGAAGTTCCCAATCTGTGTCAGATTAAAGGCGTACTGTAAGAAAACATGCTTTTTATAAACAACTACATTTTTTCTAACCTAAAAATATATTCTCCCATAAAGCAGGTAGTCGTATGCGACAACCTGTGTCTGCCGTTTCGCGATGAGTCCATTCGACGCAGTACTGTCTATCGCAGTGGTACATCACTTCGCGACAGTGGAACGTCGCGCCATGGCACTCCGAGAACTCGCCAGGGTCACCAGAATCGGTGGCCGGCTCCTCCTCACTGTATGGGCCATGGAACACGAGGGACGGAACTTTCATTCACAAGTGAGTTCATTCGTCTTTCTTACTTATAAGACGTCGTCTGATGAAATGTGGACCTACTACCACAACCTACTACAGAAATCTACAGAAGAAGTACTTACACACAAGAAGTAAGTACTAAGAAAACAATCAACATGGGCAACTAGACATATAAAATAATTCTTTAAAAAAAAACCGACTTAAAAAAAAAACTATTCCATAAAAGACTTATATATGGTTTTCTCATGGATACCATTGTCAGAACTGGACCAAATGGATCACACAGGAAGCACTAGCTTTCAAATAAAAAAAGAATCATCAAAATCGCTTCACCCAGTCGAAAGTTCTGAGGTAACAAACATAAAAAAAACAGTCGAATTGAGAACCTCTTCCTTTTTGAAGTCGGTCAATTAAAACTTTACTTAATCTCACATTTCTCTAGCTTTTTTTTTTCTCTTTATATCATGTTAGTTCTGGTATCTCCACGGAAGAAACTTTTTGAAGTAAACCTTCTCTAAGCACCCTTGACTTGGGGAGTAAGCTGGTGAATGCGTTACGAAAAGTGTGATCGGGCGAGGGCGAACAGAAGTCGATAGGGAGATATAAGTTAGTGAAGATAGAAAGAGAGAAAGTTACGTTTCGTATATTACTGTAGGGGCAAGAGAGAGAGGTTCGAGCACACATTTACTTTCTCTCTTTCTCTCATAGCCAGTTACGTTTCGTATGAAGTTTTAGTTCAGTCGTGTGGCCTAAAGCACACTTATTTCTTTTCTATTTAATGAGGTGATAAAAAAATGATACTTAAATGAAAATCCATGATGATTTTAAAAATATGTATTTGATTGAGACACGAATTGCCTCATAACCATGATGTAACTGGGGTGCTATTTCGTCACATCGAGATTGTCCAATGCATGTTTTGCAAGTTGTATCGAGCGTTTGTATGTAAGAATTGAGCGCCTTATTTCCTTGCAAAAAAGAGCCCTATCATAATAAATAACAACTTTCCATTCATCCTTTAAAAATAGCATGTCGGTTCTTTTTCGTCACTTGCTAATTGACGGAGCGTGATCATTGTGAGATAAGGAGCGGCCTTGATGTCGTAGATCATAGTAGTAAGTTGGTAATGCTTCAACGGATCCTGAGAACTGTCTTGCCACATTATTATTTGAAAAGGCTCATCCTCTTCATGCTACCAAAATGACGTGAAACATCTTTTCGCAATCGGCCGTGAAGGCTTGTATTGTCTCTACCCTGAAATTAGTATGAAAATATCCTTTTGTAAGTTAGGCCCCGTAAACATGCAATCGTTGAGACGCAATGACGTGGCAAATAACGTCGCGCCCGCACTCGTTGCAGGTGATAAGGTTGGAGTTGTGAGTGAAACATTAAGTAAATTTATTTTTGAACCCTTCATAATGTAAACATTTGTAGTAAAGGCGTAATCTTCGCTCAGCGGATAGTAGTTTATTTCCATCATTGCCTTACATTCCTTGGTGCCAACACCGGTTATGATGCCTTTGCATTCGACGGGGTAAGTGCATAATAAGAGATACCTGTGAGCTTTGATCTATGAGGGTATGCATGGTTAGGTATTCTACATCTGCTCTCTGTACTTTTATCAAGGCCGTAGCCAATAGAATTTCCGCGACATCACATTGTTGGGCCACGTTCGAATTATTGTTGTCTTGTTCAGCTTATCGATTCGATCCCACGTTGTTTGCGGCAGACTTTGGCATCATATCGGCATGTGTCATGTTGCCTTTCGAGAATTTCGAGTGCAGCAAAGTGGTATGATATCATAGAATATGTTTTTTCATTATGATTATAAAGGCAATTACAGCAATATTTAAGTTTCGAAATCGTTTGTCTGTTTTGTGATGCAGACATCTCTATGATTTACTTGCAGAAACAAATGCCATGTTTTCCAATGTTACACACCTTGATTATATATATGTCAAAGGTTACACATTGGGCATGATGTGTTATTTTTTAAATTTGATTTCGAAGTGTCTTGGTTGCTTGAAAAGTTCTTGTACTGATACGATTTATTTTGTTTATCTGATACGGAGGAGATTGAGTTTTGTTGGCAATTTCATAGCTTTCAACGTGCTGATTCTATAGTAGTAAACTTGTTTTCCAACAATTTGATAAATTCTTCTCCTTTACTCTACCTAGCGTCACTACCTAGGCACTGTGAGTTTCAGCGTCTATTTTCTGCACTAAAAGGTAAACCAAAATTGGTCAAAGATATCTATGTTAAGGCCTACATTTTTTATTGCATTTAAGCATTCTGTGGCGACATTGTGAAGGCGTTTGATGTGTTTCGCATTTTATTGTTGCGTCACGAAAAGATTCATCATAGTATTCATATGGGTTATAAAAGTTAACTTCTTGTTATTGCATCTGTGGTTTAATATTTCCCAGCAGGTTATTATATATATTTATCGGAAATTATTTGTAGGTATTAAACTAAGCACTTCTCTCTTAAGCGTGCTCTTAAGAAATTGCATTCTTTACGCTTTTGATTAGCTTAGATTGTTGTGTACATATAGCCTCATTGAAGAGTCTTTAAATGACACCCAGACACCCATTTCTGGCAGTTGCCATTGAAAGTAGGAATGCCCAGTTTCGGTGTTGATCGTTCATGGTGTGATACCGATAGCATAGCTTGCTGTTTATGATTTTTTAACGTTATATTTGTCCTCCGTAACCCTTGTTTCGCCTTTCAAATATTATAAGGCTTTTTGATACAAATACAGATGACATCGAAGAACATTTTATTGGCTTCTTAGCTGTCAAAACGACTACAGCCGAGAGTCTGACTAATTATTTAATTAAAGAGCTCGAATAGCTAAGTATATAATTGCAAAACTGCAGAAGGCAAGGTTATGATAATGGACCCAATATGGGTAAAAAATGAAGTGGTGTCCAAAAACGTATTGAAATAATTTCACTTATTTTTTATCTAGTGGAAGTCACACCTAAAATCTCATTCTATGAAATGACTGTTAACTTTTGAAGCAATGCATTGAAATGCAATTATCTTTAACTAATACAACTGTTGTATGAAGAACTGAATATGTTTGTCCGTATATGAAGCAAACGATGACATTATTTCGGTGCTAAAATATGTAAAAGAAAAAAAACTGAAGTGTACCTGATCATCGAAGTAATCCTGAGAACTATAGCTACGACATCTGTTATAGTTGCATCTGCAGAAAGAAGTTTTTCGAGGTTAAAAATTAATAAAACATAATATCTGAGGAATATTATGACACACGATCTCGTCAAAGCATCAGCATTAAACTTACTTTCAATTCCCGTAGCCTCGCAATGCCTAAGGCCACCCTTGCCTTCAAGATATTCATTATCTGCTGCTAAGCACTTCGAAAATAGCTGATCTTGTACTCATATCAACATTTTTTGAGAGCTTCGAAGCATCTGTTGATTTATCTGGGGTCCTACGACATGGACCATTTTTATTTAAGTTAATCAAAATTTTCTTGATCTCTTCTAATAGATTAAAATAGATCTTCTAATAGATTCTAACAGAGATTGCTGATAAAGTAAATTTTTCACATTCTTGATAGCTTAGTATCTAGTGATCTCCGTCGTGACATGTGCGCCTTCTCAATTCAACCGGTGAGACCCGCTTGTGGGAGGCCGGCTAAACCGATTCGCTATCACACGAAATCACAAAATATAACTAAACCGTCGAAGGACCACAATGTCGCACAGTGCCTTAATACTACCGAACGACAACTTTGATATGTTTAGCAAATACAAAATCGCACAAAGGTGTAAAATAAAATAAATCGCTGACGCGGTAACATGTTCAGTAATTGAACCGTGCACAATATTATATTGAACGCTGCACGGATGGTGGAGTGGCTTAAAAGTTGACTTGCCAACTGCCACAGCTTCGAGTGTTGTGGGTTCGATCCTCACATGGGATAATTTATTTGTACGATTTAATTATTATCAACACTTTCCGATAGTTGTAAGTTTGTGAAGTCCTTTGCGACGCGGAGTATTCGTAACAACAGCAATAGTCTTTTTTTGTTAAAAAAGAACTTATTTAGACACATCTTCTTCATCTCTTCTAATAACAGAAACCAATAAAATGTTAAAATGTATGATAAATATTTCAGGACGTATTGATCCCATGGCATCGACCTGCCACCTTGTGTCCGCCTACGCCTGCTCCGAGATTCTTATCTGTGGACCACGACCAGTAAGTAGTATATTTGTTATATTTTTAAGCTAAAGCAATGCCATCATTGAACAAATATGTGAAAATCACGTAGTTTCATCATATCATGACATCAGAATATTAAAGGCATCAGAAGGTTTGGCCGTTTTTTCTATGTACATTAATGTCATGTAAGATATATTTTCTATCTCCACACACCTGAAAAATACTGAAGTATCTGAGAATATATTTCTTTTCTTTCAGTAATCCCGAACATTGGAAAAGTCGAGACGGTTCCCCAGGATCATCATCCTTATCATCTCCTAACGAAACTTGCTATTCATTCGTGAGAAGAGCTTTGCAGCGCTTAGCTGGTAGACGGTCCTTCCTCCCATCATGGAGCATTGGAGCGAGAGTACCGCAGAGAACTTGCACACGTCCTGAGCCACCAGCAGCTGACCTTCCTATTGAACTAAGACGGCTGGACGAAGCGCTACCACCCAGATTAATGACACAGACTTCGGATGCGTCAACGATAAAGTCAAGAAGTCTAACAGATATCGCAGATATAGAACAGCGCGCTCTTGTACGATCTCGATCTAGTTTGCCTAGTCTAGGTGGCGAAGAAAATGAGCCACCACCGCCAGATACTCCAGCTCCTGAAGTGGTCGAACCTCGAAAGAAACCTCGTCTAGTAAAGCAAAAGAAGTCAATAAATGAGGATGATGCCGAGGAGGATCTTGACAAACCGACTGATATGAAAAGTCTCGTAGAGGAAATGCCTAATTTCAAAATCCATACGCATAATAGATTACAATCTAAGAAGCCCGGCGTTTTTAAACAAACGTCACTAAACGAAGAACTGATGTCTGTTGAACGGTTAAGGGAAAAGGAACGACTAAGAAAAAATATACAAAAACAAGCATCACTCAATGAAGAGTATCTTTATCGTAGACCGGGAGCTCTGGATTCTATTCGTGATTCAATATTTTCAACATCTGCGACCACTGCCAAGAAGTTCCAATCATTGAAAAACGGCCTCACTAGTAAGTTCAAAACCTCTACAACGAATATAGATAAAGTAACCGTGTTCGTGAGAATGCTCCAAGGCTGGAAAAGTCACGGACCAGCACCTGAAGTTACTACGCCGAGTGACAATAATACCGGAAGTGAGAAAACTTATCCCGAAAGACGACATTCCAAGGAAGATGGATCTGATTCATCAAAAGACAGCAGTCTTCAAAGCGATACTAGTGTGGACTCTGAAGACAGTTTTGCATCTGTGATATACGTTCCAAAAGCCGATGGTTCCGGTGATCCTCTATCACCTACACCTTTATCTCCTGGACCTACTTCCCCGAGGTTAAAGGTATCTTCTGTACCAACTTCGCCTAGAATGAAAAGTTCACCTGGATTACCTTCACCGAGAATCAAACAAGCATTTCCACTAATTCGACCACCGTCGTCTCCTGGTGCCGTTCAAACTCCAGGCTCAGTAAACAAAATATTAGTAGCTCAGTACAGTTTAAAAAATTATTCTACGACTACGTCTGTAGCTCCATTAAAACCTCAATCAAAAAGCCAACCAAATTCTCCGCCTAAATCAGAATCAGACGACACTTCTAGGCCTGAGCTTATACCAATAATAAACAAAAATGTTTCTATTGATGTCTTCGAAGAAGTAGATCCAATACCACCTATCAAAGAGGAGGAAGAGACTCCAACAGAATTCACGAAAGAGTTGATTGCAGAAATAAATAAAGACATAGAAGAAATACATAAACTAACGGCGGAAACTAATCAATTGAAACCACGTGTTTTGCAAGACGTTAAACCCTATCCAAAAATTACATTACAGACTGTCGCCGAATTACCAGAAATACCACTATTTAAACCTAAAGAGCCCATCAAAGTACCAACAGTTAATACCTTAGACTCCAGAACTGCGGATAGAAAACGTAAAGAAAGAATTCGTCAAATTAAAGAGATGCTGAATAAAGGGATTCCAACTATAAATATAAACAGAAGACCACCATTCCCAATAGTGCGGGGTTCGAGGAATGCAGAACCAATTGCTAAGAGCAAGCCTACTCTTATGTCTCTAGAACTATTCAACCCTGCAACAGATGACATAGATAGCGATTCAAGTGGCGTGTCTTCACCAGATTCAGTAGATAGCGTCATAAGCGTCGTTCCTGAAGAGCTGCGCAAAACGGCTTTAGAGAAAGGTATAAACTCTTACTAGTCTAGTCAATTAATTTTAAATCAATCATCCAATAAGCCATAAATTCCACTGCTGGATATAGGCCTCTCCTAATGTGTGCCATAGCACCCGGTCTTTAATTTCTTAATTTAATTAATTTTATTTTAATGGATACTATTTATTATCATCGTAACTAATTATTTAATTTTATTCAAATTTCAGATTCATCAAACTCTTCTAATTCAGAATCAAAGAAGGAAGAATTTAGTTCAGATAAAATTCCCTTAATTTCTTCGGTTCCGAAAAGTTTAATTGAAGCTGCGGCTGAAGTTGCACACTCTCTAGATGAAACCTGTGAGACTATTATACAAAGTAGCCCAAGATCAAAACGAAGACATCTTGAAAAATTGGAAAGCGCTGAAGCCATGGCAATCGTGCAAGGTACATCAAGTAGCAGTAGTAGTAGTAACTGGAGTCTAAATAAACTATCCCCAGGAGATTTAAGAATATTAGAAGACAGATCAAGATCCCAGTCTCACACTAGCTCTAGTGGAAGCTCCTCAAGCTTAGAACGCCTTTCACCGGGAAGAAGATCTAAGGAACGATCACCAAAACTTGGCAGCACAAGTAACTCAACTTGGAGTCTAAATAGGTTATCCCCTAATAGACCCGAAGGACGTTCCCTAGATGAAAACCTAAGCAAAAGTCATAGGAGTCCCACCAGATTACCGTATGACTCAATTTCAATATGTAGCACGGATTCAGAAAAGTCTATTTCTAAATCGGAAAGCTTTAACAGAATACAAAACGAGCCTCTTGTGACTTGCAAATCGGACATAATACCTACAGAAGAAGAATGGCCTGAACAAGACCGTAATCAGCAGTTAACCGAATTTGCAGAAAAATTAAGCGAAAAGTTACTACAAGAAATCGATCAATATTCTAAAAGAATCAATGAAGATGACTTTGACTTACCAAGTAGTAGTAGCAGTGAAAAGAGTATATCTCTACGATTGAAACGAGAGGAAGAGGACAGAAATACCCAGAAAATTTTGGATGAACTCTCTGATAGTTTACAACATTTAGAAGATCCTTATATCCATAAAATTAGCACAGAAATGCAAGGACTTAATAAGTTAAGTGCTGAACTACAAGAAAGACATAAATACATAGCTTCCATGAATGATGTTCAAGAAACTGATATAAGTAAACTATTTCCTAAATGTGTTTCAAAGTCAAAAAGTAAGAAGAGATCGAAAGATGTAGACCCAATTATTAATAAATATAGGGAACTGAAAAAGTCTATGAAAGTTACTAGTGACGAAGATCTTTACCTCAATAATTGTGCCAATATCTACACAGCTAAGCCAGCAATAACTGACACCAAGATACCTGACATCGACACCAAAAATCCAGATGACGATAGTGCAATTTCATCAAGTAACGGAAACCCTGAAATCACTATCGATTCTGGCGCTTACGATACGAGTCAGTCGCTGGAGACTGGATACTCTTTGGAGTCAGAAATCAGTGTAGATTCTCTATGCACGAGTACAGATAAAAGATCCTCATTAAAAGTCGGTCAATCAACAGATTCGAGCGATTTGGATAAAATGGAGATAAGTCCTGAATCGGTCACGTCACGTTCGAGCACCAGCACAGCTCCTTTAAAATCTGGCTTTTCAATCGAATCCAGCGATACCTCAGCGGGGAGTGACTGGAGTAGGCGCGACAAAACTGGCAGCACGGCGTCGCTCGGCTGCGCTAGTCTTGCTTCTCTACCGTCTTGTAGTGAATCTTCCAAAGATAGAAAACTTTTAGAAACTCGGTCATCATCGGAGGACACGGCTCCTGTTCCACCAGCGCCGGTCATACGAGCGTTGCCGCACGCTCCACTGCTACCTTCTCTGAGTGACGGCTCCGACAGTCTACCTTCTGAGGGAGGAGCGGTTACGTATCATCGGTACTACCACGTCTTCAAGAGAGGGGAACTCGATCAGTTGATCGAGAAATACGTGGAGAGTTTGCACGTCGTATCGTCGTACTACGACCAGGCCAGCTGGTGTGTTATAGCTGAAAAAGTTCAAGTATGGACCATATAATGAATCGATAGTGTATTGACATTTTCTAACAGTTAAGTAAAAGTTTCGCTGCTGGTATACTTAGGGGCTGAGATTAAAATATTGCCCGTTCATTCACATTATAATAATCTTATGAAATAGTGATGATTATGTACATTAAATATTGAACATTAGACACTATATAAGTGCAGTGTTTACATCCAAGTGACCTTCCTAACGAACTCGGTAAGTGAGTGTTAAGGATATTTTCGTGAAAAACGGATCTTATAAATGGTGTTATTCAACTACCTTACGCGAAATTGCCAAAAGCGAAGCTTTTGTTTTTTAATAATGTATTTTAGTCACTCTATAAAGGTTTACTAGTTGTTATATTTAATATAATCTTAACGATTTGCCTATCGCAGAACGCAGTTTGACCTGGGCTCATAGATGTCTGATCGTGTGACATCGTCTACTGAAGCACACGTAGATAGCCATTCTAAGTTCGCACATGTATGAGGCACTGTCAAAGCTACATTCTGTTCAAAGGGCATTAGTATTCGATGCGATATAGAATTCGCATAAAATGAAAACTAAGAGCTTTAAATAGTGAAAATTAAATATAATATATTATATACTTCAGTGGCTCAATATTATATAAGCTATCCATAGCTTATTTACTCTACAGTTCGTGTATACCTACAGAAAATTGTAATATTATTCTCACATAATTATAGGTAATCGATAAAACCATATTCCAAGACCAAAATAATTAGGAGCAAAGTATATAAACAGTGATTAATATAATCGTTCTATGACAATAACAAAAATGTAGCAATGACGTCATACAATTTTAGTTTACTATATCTAAACATGCCGTATATTTTTTTTATCTGTGCTAATATTTCGGTTTTGGCATATGGTATGACATTTCATTTCAACAAACTTGTATAATCTGGTGTTAAATAAATGTACCAACTTTGTCTATGGAATCGTAAGGAGTTGTCGAACAAACTGCATCTATAAGCTGTTTTTTTAGAAGTTTGGTTCTTAAAATAAAATAAAGTGCGTAAAAATAATAATAATGGCTTGACGTTGGCCTTATTTATGAGATATATTTATGCCGTTTGTGTTTAAATAGAATTTGGGGCATATGAAGTAAGTAAAATTTTAGTTAAAGGTGATGCCGGCCAGAATGTTACCAGCACTGAGGAGGAGAAAATATGCCCAAAGTAAACATCAAGGCAATTAATTTTATTTTTGTGCATTTTATTTAACTTCTAACCACCAAATTTAAAAACCAAACCTCTAAAAAACACCCGTTATAAATATCTAGTATGGGTCCATCGTGCTATCGTCGCAACCAATTATAATGCGTTATGTGTAAATTCATACTAAATTTGGACCATTTAGTGAAGTTAGAGGTTTTAGTGGAGGTAGTGGCATAAAGAAAGTCCCCTTTGCCTACTTGTATAAATACTTGAGAGTACAAATACATGCATAAATTAATTGGTTTAATACTCAGTGTACCTACGTAAGAAATTGTTATAGTTACGCCTTACGATTGTAACCACAGCTTATACTTACCTGTTGAGACTTGTCAGAGTATATTCAATTAACTTGAGCTAAATGTACATATGTACATTTAGCTTACGTTACATAGTGGCCGTTATAAAAGAAGTATTCTTGTTTTTGACAATAAAGTGAACCCTAGACAGATTTATACTCAGAAGAATTGTTAAAACATTTAATAGTAGCAATAACTAGACCTGTATACACGTAATCAAACTTATCGCTCGTTTATTTTTTAATAATGACGTAACTAAAAACCAGTGTCCAAAATTGAGCAAGAACAACTAAAATGTTTCTTTGAATAATTCAAGAGTGCGATTTCGATTTTGGATAAAACACATTTGCAAATTTGAAACATAAATACATGTTTTTAAGTTGTACCTATCACCTTTTTTTGTAAATTTAAGTAGGTACATAAATTCGGCAATTGACAACAACAGATAGCCAGGCCACTTAAAAAGATTTGCGAAAAAGATTTTTATGCATGGAACAAATTAAAATAAAGTAATCTGCTAACTTTATTTAATAAATAAGATCACTTACGATTAAAAATACGAAAGTTGAAATTTTCTTAAAATTTTCTAATTTTCCTCCACAGTATATTGTGAACTAAATGTAATTATCGTGTCTCGCTCAAAAAAGGGTCGAGAACACTTTCGCGCGATGATATTTAAATGTGGCCTAAAACCTGAAGAATTGTTTGATGGCCATGAAATTATGAAATTGCATTTGTAGACGAAGGCCCTTCTAAGACAACTTTGTATCGATTTTCAGCGAATTTAAGCGAGGTCGGCAAACTTTGGCCTAAGAAGAATGATGTGGTTACCCTTTGACGGTTGTTACAGAAGAAAATGTATCACAGGTTAAAAATATAATTTAATTCATTACATATTTAAGATTGGTTCAGGAAGCGTTCACCAGATTTTACATGAAAACGCGCCCTCGGGGCTCAAAACGGAGGACTTCCTGAACAGCACACCGGTCAAACTTCTGTGTCATTCTTCTTAGTCTTCTTACAGGCCTGATTTGGGAGGGTGTGACTTATTCCGTAAGATAAGAAACTAACTAAAAGGGATACAATTTTATCGTCGGATGATGCGCTAGCTATGTGCGAGCAGGCTGTGGAGGAATTGTCTAAAGCGCATTGAAAAAAGTTTCTTAAAAATTAATTTATATGAAACTTTGCATAACTAACTAGTGGAGAGTTATTTATTAACATTATTTCAAAAAAGAATATCAATAGAACATTTCCTTTACGTTTCGCAAAATTTACGAGTGTCCCACGTTAATTTCTCTAATCATGGTACAAAAAAAATGCAAATTAAAGTTAGGCACACAAATTCGGCAATTGACAAATACACCTACTTAGATACTTCAAAAGCTTTCTCTACACCTCAATAGTAGGCATGACTAAGGTCGCTATCGCATGCCTTGAGAACAGGTAGCGTTATTTTAGTTGAACATTGAATGTTAATGCACTTGGAAACAGTTTATGAATATTTTATTGCTACTATTCCATGTTATGCCAGGCCACTCAAAAAGTTTTGCGAAAAAGATTTTCATTTAGGGAACACTGGCAGATCATACTTTATTTTATAAATAAGATCACCTACGATAAAAAATACAAAAGTTGAAATTTTCCTGTAAACTTAAAATGTTTCCTCCACAGTTTATTGTGAACTAAATGTAATTATTGTGTCTCGCTCAAAAATGGATCTATCTCGAGAACACTTTCGCGCGATGATATTTAAATGTGGCCTAAAACCTGAAGAATTGTTTTACGGCCATGAAATTTTGAAATTGCATTTGTAGACGAAGGCCTTTCTAAGACAACTTTGTATCGATTTTCCAGCGAATTTAAGTGAGGTCGGCAAACTTTGGCCGAAGAAGAATGATGTGGTTGCTCTTTGACGGTTGTTACGAAGGAAAATGTATCACAGGTTAAAAACATAATTGAAAAGAATTCCCGGATCACCTATAAAAAGATTCATTACATATTTAAGATTGGTTCAGGAAGCGTTCACCAGATTTTACATGAAAACGCGCCCTCGGGGCTCAAAACGGAGGACTTCCTGAACAGCACACCGGTCAAACTTCTGTGTCATTCTTCTTAGTCTTCTTACAGGCCTGATTTAGGAGGGTGTGACTTATTCCGTAAGATAAGAAACTAACTAAAAGGGATACAATTTTATCGTCGGATGATGCGCTAGCTATGTGCGAGCAGGCTGTGGAGGAATTGTCTAAAGCCCATTGAAAAAAGTTTCTTAAAAATTAATTTATATGAAACTTTGCATAACTAACTAGTGGAGAGTTATTTATTAACATTAGTTCAAAAAAAATATCAATAGAACATTTCCTTTACGTTTCGCAAAATTTACGAGTGTCCCACGTTAATTTCTCTAATCATGGTACAAAAAAAATGCAAATTAAAGTTAGGCACACAAATTCGGCAATTGACAAATACACCTACTTAGATACATCAAAAGCTTTTTCAACACCTCAATAGTAGGCATGACTAAGGTGGCTATCGCATGCCTTGAGAACAGGTAGCGTTATTTTAGTTGAACATTGAATGTTAATGCACTTGGAAATAGTTTATGAATATTTTATTGCTACTATTCTATGTTATGCCAGGCCACTCCAAAAGTTTTGCGAAAAAGATTTTCATTTAGGGAACACTGGCAGATCATACTTTATTTTATAAATAAGATCACCTACGATTAAAAATACAAAAGTTGAAATTTTCCTAAAAACTTCAAATTTTCCTCCACAGTTTATTTTAAACTAAATGTAATTATCATGTCTCGCTCAAAAATGGATCTATCTTGAGAACACTTTCGCGCGATACTGTTGATACTACGCGCAGATTTATATTTAAATGTGACCTAAAACTTGAAGAATTGTTTGATGGACATGAAATTGCATTTGTAAAAGAAGGCCCTTCTAAGGCAACTATGTACCGATTTTCAGCGAATTTAAGCGAGGTCGGCAAACTTTGGCCGATGAAGAATGATGTGGTTGCTTTTTGACGGTTGTTACGGAAGAAAATGTATCAGAATGTAAAAATATCTTTCGAGAGATTTGACGAATCACTTATAAAAGGATTCAGTACATATCGAAGATTGGTTCAGGAAGCGTTCACCAGATTTTACATGACAACACGCCCTCAGCGCTCAAAACAAAGTACTTCCTGAACAGCACACCGGTCAAACTTCTGTGTCATTCTTCTTACAGGCCTGATTTGCGAGGGTGTAACTCTTTCCCTAGATAAGAAACTAACTAAAAGGAATAAAGTTTTTATCGGCAGAAGATGCGCCGGCTACGTTCGAGCAGGCTGTGGAGGAATTGTCTAAAGCCTATTATTAAAAGTTTATTAATAATTGGTTTAGATGAATGAAACTTTGCATAAATAGTGGAAAGCTAAATGAAAACATAAAAAATTGGGTCTATGAAACATTTCTTTTAGGTTTCGCAAAATTTACGAGTGTCCCACGTGTTAATTTCTCTAATTATTTAAGTAGATAAAAATATGTAATACGATGATATAAAAAAATTAACTGGAGTTATGGCAGATAATATGATGTATGTATACTCGTAGCAAATGTACCAATACAGGTCAGGTTAAGGTATCTTATTACCTATTATTCTAATAGGTAAACCGAAAAGCGGACGGTGGTTCAAGAGTAAAAATTTTTCAATACAATAATGAAAGGGACTTAATCTTGGATGCGATAGCGTCCTACACTTCTTCTCAATTATTTAATATTAGTCTATTTTGATCAAGGTATAGACATTTTGTTAGTTATCTGCTGTTCCTCCGCCTACCTACCTCTTGATTGTAAAAATATTGAAACAAAACACGGCTAGGTACTGTCTGATAATATTTTTTTAATATTCGTTTAGGAAGTATATGGTGTAAATCTGGATTTCCTTCACCTAACGTAATTATGCTAAGTATGCTTTGATAACCTTTGCGTGTGTTAGTCTTATTTCTTGTAAAAAAACTTCGTTTATCGGCATTTCGTATATCCCAAACCAATTAAATATTATTATAAGTGAAAATAACGAATTTTGAATTTCATTTTTAACAACGTATTAGTTAATAAGTACATAGATAAATTAATAACATACATACATCATTACATATATAGCGCCCAGTTACAAGTTGCCCGTATTCAAGTCATTCGATAATTGGGAGATGATAAAACTTACTTACTTAGACTTGTGTTTCATGTGCGTTATTAATATTTGCTTACAGAATTGACGTATAAAAAATCTCTAATTTGTCTATGTTATTGGAAATAAAATATAAATAATTTGTTCCATAGACATTCAAATTTTAAATATGGTGTTCATTTTTTAAAGTTAATAAAACAGAGTGGAGCTCACGAAATCAAAAACCTCTGCTTTGTACAAAAAGGAAAAATATAAATCCAGAGGTACGTACTGAAAGATTGCTTACAAGTTCAATAAAGTTGGAAAAGTATTCGGTTTGGTATTGTATTGTAAATAATCGCTATAAGTACATTTATAAAGCTATTAGAAGTTAGTTATGTTATCAAAATCAGTGAGATTAAAATTAATATTATAGTTATACTTAGTAAGTTTAAATCATTGAACACGGCTGAGTATTTAATATTTTCTATAATTATAAAATGAATCTCAAACAAGGTTTTAGGGGAAATATTAAATGTACAGAAGATGCGTAATTCTAGCATTGTCAATAGGAAAGTATGCAAATAGTTAAATACTACTGAACAGTAGCAGTTAGGAGATTATATACCTATATATAAATGCACAAACATTACTATATTAATTTAATATCTGTACGTAAGTCTTCATTCTAAGTCCATGACTGTCGACATTGTGGAAAACAAGTGCAATTTAGTGAACTGTTATGTACAAAGGCTACATGAATTTAAATGAAGGCTGTACATTACTAAAATTATCGAATTAAAAAAAATCTTCCCAATATTAGGGTAAATTTACCCTTGTAAACCCTACATCATTGAAATATATCTGTAATCGAACAATATCTGTGATTTATATATGCAAACATTTGTGTAAATATGTATAGCATTAACACTGGTCTGAAAATAATATAAATACCAGTTCACCAAATTGTGGTTGCTTCCAAAACATATTTAAGCACTTAAACATTTTTTCTATTACGTACCTATCCGAAATAATTTCAACTTTAAAGTATGTAAATTGATTTTATTGGAAGTTGTGAAGTTTTTAAGCATATCAGTGCTGGTTAATTGTGTAAGAGATGTATAAGTTTCCCTATTTTTGTAAAATCGCTTGAGAATATTGATTTGGTAAAATGCAGGGTGTCTCTGTCACAAAGTCGATTTACACTATAATTTACTGCAGAAAGTTGCACGTAGAAAGAATATAATAGATTATTATGTAGAAACTTTATTCTCCATGTGACCAAAACTGACACCGAATAAATATGTAGGTATTTTTCATTTACAAAAACAGAATTTCAGTTATTTATTTTTCAAGCAGATAATTATAATTCCGCGTTGTTCGATAGATGTAATAATTAAGTGTGATTTTTTTATTTCTATTCCGAATTCTAATCTTGTGTACATACATATTCATATAAAGTATATTTCATATTGGCTTAATCTGTGATATATAATAGAAAAAATTGGCACAAACCCGCGTTATTTTAAAAATTATTTACAACACGATTAAACGTACATGTAATTATTAAGAAAACATGTTTTGCTCTTTATCATTTTGAAAAAGGAATCATTTTACCGTGATATTAATTTTATGACCGCTTGATATTCCGTAGAAAAAATATTTAACTGATTTTCGTAATAGGCGAGAAGGTGAAAAAAAATTGTTTAAAATAAAATTAACAACGCATATGTTAGGTAAATACTTGTTCAGAGTATCTGTATGGATAGCACATAGAACAGTTCAGTGGTTTATAGATTGTTTTCTATCATAACCTCGCTAAACTATGCAGCACTCGTAAAATATTAACAATACTTTAGGTAAGCTCATGCTGATTTCTTCATATTGGTCATCAGAGTTTAGCTGGAGTTTGGAAATGAGCGACTCGGTACCCTTGACCCCATTTAAAATTAGTTCAACAAACTAAAAATTGATTACAGTATAAAGAAATTTATTTAAGATTACAGTATAGAAATATTTTGTAACTATACCAGTATATCAAACTTATAGTTTGTTTCAAGGGCTCAAACAAACGATAACTTTGACTTTCTATGATATTTTATTTGAGTATCGCTCACGATTTTCAACATGGCGTAATAGTTTTAGGTTCAATGTGAAAAATGGTGTTTAAAATAAACTCTGGCGAACCGATGTTGGTTAAGCTTAAGCCAACCTTCAGGTACCTACTTAAGAGATAGAAACCAATTTTATATTTATTATATTTTACCTAATAAGTGGCTTTTTCGTGACAAAGGATCTGCTACTATTTACCGTGATAAATTTTAAATTGCTGGCAACACTATTACCCTTAGACATGTCAGAGTTTCTTTGATTTAAAATATAAATATTATAATTTTTATCATTTTAATAAATTATATAACTTAATGATACCTATATAATTTATATATATATATATATATATATATATATATATTTATAAATTTATATAACATTTATAAAGTACACAAAATTACAAAATGCAATAATACTTAGAGTAGATTTCTCATAATAAATTTAAATGTTGTAATATTTTTTTTCAATGCGGTTAAATTGCGCCTTTTCAAATGCTTAGTAGGTATTTTTTAATCTTTATGTATCGCTCTGGAGATATAAATAAGATCTATGCAACAAAAAAGAATAATCGAACGATCAGCGCAGATATAACTTAATACAAAAAAATTCAGCCGATACTCTTTTTTTAACTTGATTAAAAAATATCCCAACACGTATGCGATTTAAAATGCTTTTAAAGAACAAAGTTGACGTAATTCTAGAGAAGAAGAAACCTAGAATTGTGATGGAAAACTCGTTGCCAACAAAATTAAAAGAAAAAACCATGAAAAAAGAGATCTTCGTTTATGAAAATGAGCGTCTCGGTCGCGGCTTACAAGTCACGTTCGTTTTTTATTAGAATACATAGTTTGCCAGCCCTTTTTATATTCACTACAATTTATAACTTTTAAATAAAAAGTAATGCGTTGAAAATAAATAAGGTTCAATATTGATCATGCGCCTGACACCACTACTAGAAATAAATATACCTATACAGTGGCAAGCGCAATGTAGGTACCTAATCACAACACGCGAAGCACTTTTTACAGTGATTGTCGGCGATCGAATTTTTCTAGAGACAAAGTACATGTTTCGTATAAGTTTTTCAATAGTTATGTTTGGATAAATCGTGAGCTCATTCCCATATTATTTAAGACTGTTTAAAGATTTATTTATTTCGAAACTCCAGCACTCCGTATATAATAGCTAGCCAATTAAGTCCCAGTTTTAATACGAGTCATTGAATGCTGTTCAACCACGTTTACGAATACGAACAGATTTAATATTTAAATGTAATGAGAAATACAGTAATACATTTTAAGCTTATGTCGTACTGTATCTATACATTGTACTAGGTGACAACCTTCACAATAAAATGAAGACTTCAATACGTATTTTGTTTTATTCCTACCCCCATAACATGAAGAAGTATTGGTTTCTCGGTAAAATTTGTATTTTTAACAATAAAGTAACTGTTCTCACAATTATCGATTTATTGTATAACTAGTTTTTGCCCCTGGCTTCGCTTGCGATAAAGTTATTTTTCTATCCCTTGGAAACAATGCATCTTTTGTATGAAGTGTCCTTACCTGTACCTCTGACAACGTGTATATGTTGTAGTGTATATATAATGATCAGTCGTTAAGGCGTGAAAGTGTAACACAAAGAAACAAACCTTCTCACATTGCCTATGTCGGTGATGGATGGCGAAATTTAATGGCTCATTTATCAGTTAAAACTCACCTGCATTATGGTTAATTTAAAAAATCCTTCGTAAAGTTAAAAAAAAAACTTAACAGTAGGTAAGAACAGAACATAAACTGAGAAGTACTAGAGTAGTCTCAATTACTACTTAAGTACCTAGAAAATAGGTCTGTTTTGAACGTTTGACACATGACACATGAGATCGCAGTGACTTTGGGTTGGGAACGAAACAGTTAACCAAGTCAACTGACTCTCAAGACAAATCGATGAATAAAATCAATTAATTCATAATCGGTTCAATAACTTCGGTTTCATAGTTTGAAAAGATTCAAAAAATATTATTTTAATATTCGAGTCATTGACGACGAAGTTCGTACGAAGTTGTTATTGTTATTAGTTAAGGTAAGTTACTATTACCTACCACATAATTTGAGTACTTAGAACAAAAAATGTTTCAACTGTATTTTTGTAACATTTACAAAATTCGATTAAAGAAAACTTGTAGCGATAATCAAGTTCTGTAGAAAAAAAACTTTAGGAATCGAAGGAATCCTCATTATCATCTAGTTCCATATTGGAATATATCCTCAAGCGGTGTGGATATTCGGGCGAGGATTGCGTTATGAGATGTAATTCGTAAGTCAAGATGGTAAAACATTATGATGATGCGACACTTAAAATAAAAAAAATCTTCAAGTAGGGAAACAACAACTATTTACAGCGTAAACAAAGTAACATCAAAGTAAAAATCAATTCATAGATTATACATTAATATCTAAAACACTACACTGATGACATATTTTCCTAACCGGACACTGCAAACTGAACAAACATACGAGGGGCCGTTTTTAAGTTCGCGGAATGGAGAACGAGGATAGTAAATAAAAATGAAATTTTATTTTTCTTTTTCAATATATTCACCTGCAACCCTAATACACTTCTTAGATCTATCAATTAGTTTGTTTATACCTTCATAAAAAAATATTGAATCTTTCTCCGAAAAATACGCTGAAATTGCTTCTTTCACTTCTTCATCGCTTTTAAATTTCTTCCCCCGAAGTTCTTTTTTCATTTTGGGGAACAAGTAATAATCGCTGGGCGCTAGGTCTGGACTATAGGGTGGATGATTTATAATATCGAAGCCTACTCTGTGCAGGGCAGCCAACGCAACGCGACTCTTGTGAACCGGCGCATTGTCATGCAGGAGCAACACACCTTTCGTCAATTTTCCTCTTCTTTTCTCTTTGATTGCTTCTTTGAACTGTTCTAATATTGAAGCATAATATTCGCCCGTTATAGAGACACCTTTATCTTTGTAATCGATCAATAATATTCCTTCTGAATCCCAAAAGATCGTCGCCATGAGTTTTGCAGCTGATTGTGTCACCTTAAACTTCTTGGGCGATGGTGTTCCTTTTTTATGCCACTGCATGGAGTCTTGCTTAGACTCAGGTTCATAATGGTGAACCCAAGTTTCATCCCCAGTTACAATCCGGGCCAATACACCATCTTTATCCTCACTACAGAGATCCAAAAACGCACGTGAACATTCGACGCGCTGTTGTTTTTGCGGCGGCGTGAGCATTCTTGGCACCCATCTTGCACTGACCTTTGTCATGCAAAGATTATCATGCAGGATTTTAAAAATGGTCGTATCGGATACTCCAGACATTTTTGCGATTTGTTTCTTCTTTAGCCGGGCTTCTTCCAGTACAATTTTTTCTACTTTTTCAACAAGTTCCGGAGTAGTCACGTCAACAGGCCGACCTGGGCGGGGGTCGTCTTCAATCGACTCTCTGCCTTGTTTAAAAAGTCCATGCCACTTATAAATCATTGTTTTCCCAGGGCAAGATTCCCCGTAAACCAATGACATCTCTTTCATAATGTTTTGAACAGACTTTCCTTGTTAAGTCAGGAACTTTATAACGGCGCGGTGTTCGATTTTCTCCATGTTTTCAGTTTTCTTCCCGATTGAGTTGCTTGATCAGCGATAGTTCAAAGACTAATGACCCAATTAAGATAAAACTTGGTATTTATACTAATATTGAGTCAGGGAACACGTTACGGCTAAAAATATCCCCACCACTAACTCCCATCCCCTCCATTCCGCGGACTTAAAAACGCACCCTCGTATGTTCACCCTAAAATTGGGCGAGAACACAATATGCAGATTCTGTCAAGAGGCAGAGGAAACTGCAATGCATATTCTATGCTCTTGTGGCCCACTAATGCGGCACCGAAGTATTAACCTAGGGTTACACATCATGCAACCGCAGGAAATACAGACAGTCACTGCTGAAAGGATCTGGGGGTTTGTCGAAGCCATAAGTCTGAGCAGTGAGCTGTAAAGTAAAAAGTGCGCTAGAAAAGGCCAGAAATAGTCGAGGTGGCACTAAGCACTTAGAAAATAATAATAATAAAGACATTTGTTTTTAGTAGAAAGTAGGTAGTAAATAAAGAAGCCAATTGTACCAGATGTCGCAAGATTAACAGAATTCAACAATTGAATATGATGATTAGCACCTATGCAAGGGCCTGTATTTACTTGTAAATCAACAAATCCCATCCCACTCACAAATTGCTTTTGAGGGTGAAACCCGTAAGTTGGAAACCGTGGAAATGTTGTATATCACCGACAACGCTGTTTCGCAATTCAAGTTAACACAATTTCGACCCCAGTTTTGCCGATAAAATTGCAAATTATTATTATAATGTATGTTCTTACATAACTATTACTTTTAAAAAGTCGTCAGCAAACGGATAGATCAAGTCAAATGTGTTTAATAAATAATCAAAAAATGTCATCAGAAAATAACGGTAAACACCGTAAACACCTTATAAAAAATTCATATTATCACTTTGAATATTCTTAAAAGTTTAAAAACAATAAGAATAATTCATGAAATTGTTTTAATATTAGCAGGTAAATAATAATAATAATAATAATAAATCTTTATTTCGGAACAGGTAACACAGGTTTACAAATAAATGGGTTCGATAATGACTGCAGTAGTTAAAAACTGTGGCACAGTCATTAACGCCCTCCAGGAGACAATCGGGTGTATGTTCCACTAGTTTAATGCTAATTTTTAATTAAATAATACGACGAATATTAATTTAATATAATGTTTCGCTTTTGGTTGGGTTACCTCGGTTTCAAACTGCCCCAACTCTAATGATTATGTCGGTGCTACAACCAACAATGTAATCTGCTCCTCTAATACTTAAGTATGTGAAAGGTACGAGAATGGGGCGGTCACGTTTCTTACTTACATTGCCCATATGTTTATAATGCTGAGAAGCAACTTAGTACAGTCTTAGTGACCACTATCTACTGGTCTCCGGACCTCCTGAAATTATTAGAGCTTCACGGCGATGCCTAGTCTCCACGGCGTCTACCACAGTAAAATATTCTGAATGCTAGAATTGAGAAAATAAGCTCTCTGAATGCAGAACTCCTCACCGACTTTGGCATCTGTGACCTTGCTGGGTACATTGCCTTGGATTTGTGCAGTGGCATAATTATTCCATCTGAGGCCCGTGGCTAATTCATCGGATGTGTGTCTGACTCGCACTTGGCCGTTATTTTCTTTCTCATGTATTTTATTAGGTTAAATTAGAAAACTTATATTGATTAAATTCAAAATGAATATTTTTTAATAAATTTTGTAATTTGTGCCTCCTGTGCTAAGGGCCTATTATCGTGGCGTAACAATAGTGTAGCATTTTGCCACACTATTGTTACGCCACTGGATTTGTATATCTAAGTAGTTCGCTCATTCTTTTGTAAAAGCTTTTTTAAAGATTCGTCTGTGCCGCTTCACTATCTGATAATTAAATTATTTTAAGTGTCAAAATTTGTTTGGAATATTGTAGAGAACAATAGTTTGCAGTGACAAGCTAGCAGATGGTATATTAACTATTGAATTGAATAACTTGACACTAAATAATATGAATTCTAATCTTTGAAATTTAGTAAGTACTTTAATATTTTTAATTCTATATAGATACAAGTTAACTTCTCCTACACCTACCGCCTTTTCTTTTCATTATAGTATTTGAGTTTTCGATAACAATGTTTGTCCGTTCATTCAAGATTAGTTCCACAGCGTCAACGAGAAACGTCAAAACGGGCTTCCTATTTTATTCTTCTACCCTCCATATTATTTTAGGAAGACTATAAGTAGTAAGAAATGGCAAAAGCGCAAGCCGTAGGAAGTCAAGTCATAAAAAAGTACTAAGAAAAACATTAGTTATAATTTAAAATATAGAATATCGTTAAATACCGCAATTGCTAAGTTTTAGTGATTGCTACTTTCAGAATTTTATTTGATGGTTGCTAATGGTATGTGTTGGTATACCACTATTTTTTTTTTTGCTTTGTGTTTGCAAGAACTACTTGACCAAATGCGAGAAGTCATACAAAATACTGGAAATCACATCTTAGGGTAAATTATTACGAAACATTCACATATCACACCCTCAGATTAAAACTGTTTCAACTCAACAATCACGCCTTTTGAGCTAACGCCAATTTTGGAGCCCCTGAATACCTAGCACAGAAATCAAACCAGTAACTATATTTTCACTGACGTCTGGTAGATGTCGCTACAAACTGGTTTATGTGAATGGCCCCGCCCTTCGCGCCACCGACAACACCGTATTTTTTCTTAAAGGTGTTTATGCAGTTTTAATCTGAGGGTGTGACATGTGAATGTGTTTCGCAATAATTCACCCTAAGATGTGATTCCCAGTATTTTGTATGAGTTCTCATATTTGATCAAGTAGTTCTAGTAATTTAGAATTCTCTCATGGATTGACTTAGGTATGAGATTTTAAAATCGGCTTCATTTTAGGTATTTTCCAGCGTTCGCCACTGTTGTATAAGATACATTATAAATAATATTCAGGTAATCTCTGCAGGCTAGAGTAAATGAATGAAACACTGTAAGGCAATTAAATAATTTAATATCTTCTTAGTAGGTATTTCATCAGACGCTTTTATCACATTAGAAATCGATTGTATATACATTGACTGTGGTTTTATACAAAGTGTTAATAAAAGCTAATTATGATGTCGTTACTAGAACAAATAACATCAAGAGTACCTTATTGTATACAAGTTGCTGGTTGATGAAAATATTGCTGTGAAAGTAAATAGTTCTAATCAAAATGAAAACAAAAATAATAGGTTATCTTTTCTTAACTTTAGTAGTTATTTTAATCTAGTAATGATTAGACTGTTATAACATTATATCAAACACACAATTGTTGTTCACAAAGTCACAATTGTTGGGTCAATCATCACTAACCATTTCACTCCACTCTACATCTTTAGTTATTAATAATCAGAAAAACTCTTAATACAAAACCAATAGTAAATTCCAGAATTGCTGTAACATAATCCATAATAAAATACAAGCAATAATATATTTTGGTGGATATTGAAAATGTTGTGTGGTTAGGAAATGTATTTAAATCAATATGAATATTCATTTATTGTTGATACTAACAGAACGTATTTAAAAAAAATACACTTTTCTTGAGGGCAAGAAGATACATTAGAGATTCAAAGGCCAACTAACTAGGGGTACACTAAGGGTAAGATGTTTGACTTAGCTCGATAGATGGCGTTGTGCCTATCTGCTGAATCGCGATATAATTACTTTCCACGACCACCAACATTGCATCTTGTGCGGTTCCTAGAGCTAATACATTCAGCAGTATAGTGCAGCGTAAGCCCATTTAGTGTTACCTAATTACACGACTACCCAAAAAAGTTGAGTAAAGTAGAAAGTGAGTTTCTGTATTCCACCATAACTTCTAAGTGCCTACAGATTTGGATATTTCGTTAGAATTCTTACAATCGTCCCGAGGGACACTGGCTATAATTGTTTGAAAATAATTCAATGTCGGCTGTATGGCGCCATGTTCAAATGTTAAAAAAATATTCTTTAATTCGTTATTTACCAGAGCAAACGTGTTTTTTAATTTTTCTAATTAGTAACTTGTTTTAGGAATATATTTAACTAAACTTCGAAAAACATGTAACAATTTAACAGTTTATACTAGGCAAAAAATATTTTTTGGCAAATACTTTATACTATACATTCCCAGTGTTGTATTGGCTCCTGTAAAGAAGGATCAACAACAGTGACCATGAAAACACCGAGCATGACACTCACTCGCTCAGCGAGTCCCAGAGAAAAAGTGTCTTCGGACCCGCCATGAATTTAATCAAAATTATATTGTAGTGTTTAAAAATATTATAAATCCACTTCCCTCCCTAGCAAAGAGGGAGACAAGAGAATATGGAAGAAGAGAGGGCACCGTCAAAATCTTTATACTTTATAGGTCCTAAGTCTTGAGCTATTATTGATTACAATAATATGTATGACAGATTCGTCTAAATGTACTATTGTAAAGCAAAACATATATTTCTCGTTCAACACTCGAACATTTTAAGTGACAGTGACAGTACTTCGGGGAGTTACTTTCGGACCTGATAGGGGCTCTTTATCAAGGGGTGAAACGTCCCGCCGCGTCGGTGTCAGGCGCTACACTGTTCTTTAGGGTGTTTATCCCTTAAATTATACCTTTCTATGGCCTTTATACTATACAACAACGTCATATTTACGAGAACCTACAAAACGGGTCTTAACGGTATTTTATAATTGAGTAGCGTTTGAGTATTCGGCCATGATAGTTGTTAATATTAGAACATGTAACTATGTTTATTTAATGCATTACACATACAAATTAAAACGATAAACCAATGTAGACTTGACGATATTCGGGGCTTTCCCGAAACACACACATAAATACAAATTTACGTGTGTGTTTCGGGGAAGCCCCGTTCGGGACCAAAATTATAAAGGAACGAAGCCACCTATCACATTTAAGTTTTAAATCCAGGAATATAAGTTATTTGTATTTAGAAGTGTTTAGTGCATTTGAAAAAGGAACGTACTTAAATCACTATAAATCCATTAAAACTGACGTTGAAAAATTTTCAAGTGAGTTTTTATGGATTTTCTGAAGAACTTAGGTAATATTTCCGAAATAAAATAAAATGTACCATTTAAAATATAACTTTACATGTTCCAACTGCTTTTATGACAAACCGAGGTAAAAACACCTGGAAATTCAAACGGTCATAATTTGTAAACGGATGATTTTTTATTGAAAATTCTTATTGTATGTACATCTTGCAGGCAAGTGAGTCATGCCCTTTCAGTGATTTAAGTAAGTGTTCCCTTTTCGAATAGATAATGTACAGTCGACTCTCGATAAGTTGAAACTCAAGGGAGCAAAGGACAATTTCAAATTATAGAGAGTATGGAAGCCCGGACTTCAAATTATTGTATGTCGGCGGGCAAGATGTTATCCTTTCAACTTTAAATTTAATATTCGAAAGATTTAAATTAACGAGTTTCAACTTATCGAGAGTCGACTGTATATAGTATTCGGCGCGAGAACTTCTATTGCGCGATACCGGATTAATAGTTAAGACGACGGTCGGTGCTTCTTCGCTAGACGGCGCACTGTATTCGGATATCGATAAGTTATTTTAAGTAAATTGAATATTTCTTCAAGTAAAAAACACTAGAAAAAACACTGTCCTCGGCTGCAGACCTTTTTAAAAGTAATGTGATTCGGTTCGCACTGTGTCGCGAGGGAGGAGAGACGTCGAGGGAGGCGCTACACGAAGTATGCGGCGAGCTGCGCCATCTTGTCCTTGGGCTGCTTGTTGCGGTGGCTCGGCTTGCGCGCGCGCCCGCCGCGGGCTCGCGTCGGCGCCGCGCGCGACACCACCGCGCGGTGCTTCTCCACCTACACGAGATACGATACGTTGAGCACACCGGTGAAGAAGAATTAGAGAGCAGACAGAGAAGCGTGCGGTCGGTACGTACGAGCGCGCTGAAGGCCGGCTCGCAGTAGAGGCAGGCGGTCATCTCGGTGATGGCGGCGGGCAGGCGCGTGCGCTCGGCGCGGTACTCCACCGTCACCTGCTGCGCGCCGCACGCGCCGCACGCCTGCTCGCACACCGACACGCGCAAGGCGTCCTCGAATATGTTGATTATTACGTCACACCTGCGACACATCCACACCGGAGAAATAATATGATGGACAAATAAATAAAGACTCTAGACATAAAACAGTAATCCGCGATTCTTGGCTCCGCATGTGTATAACAATTATGACAAAATTTATAAAGTACGTAAGTTCAGTACCTAATAAAAAAATAAAAAATTGTTTTATCTGCCTGGCTAAAATCCATAGAATATGAGACTGTCGAAAGCCTTTTAAAAGTGTAATGTATCCTGCAGATCACTAACACACACATACACACACACACGCACAAACGCACACACACACGCACGCACACACAAACTCAAACACACACAAAACTATGTTATTTAAAGTTTATTTAACTGGAACTTTTAGGTACTTTTAATTTTATATTCTTTCATTTGTCTTCTTTGATATAAAATTGATTTGTCAATACGTTGGGGTGAAGACACTGACATCTGCAACACAGTCTTTACTAGCGCAGGTGTCAGAAAATCCTACTATAAGTTGTACCACATTATGTCAATAAAGATTATTATTATTATGATTCATTGGCGCACAGTAAACGTCACTGAACCTCGAATTTTTTAACATATAACTTTTTTGACATAACAAAAATACTACTTTGCTTATAATGTCGATGGAACGGTTACAAAGCTATTATAAGAAGTTATGGTGTACATGAACTTAGGAATATAAGACCCGAGAACGAGTTGATTGTCTATGAAACGACTGCACTAGACTTTGGTGCAAGTGTGGAATTACTTCACAGGCTCTCATTTCAGGTGCATTTGAACCCGAACTGTCATACCTTTAGCCCTCTTTAATCGGGCCCTGTCGTACAATCTTCTTTCTCAAAATCTTAGCTAACATCTCTAACCTATAAGCTACTTGCCTGTGAAATTTCAGATCTCTAGTACAAACAGTCAAGTCAGTGGACGTGTCAAGCTCAGTGATGATCCCCGTCAAGGTCGTCCAAAAACTGCAGTCACCCAAGAAAACGTTGATGCTGTGCGTAAGCTGATTGAGGAAGATCGACATGTGACATACCGCGAAATTCAGGCAAATTTAGACATTGGCATGAGTCAAATACAAATAATCTTGCATGAACAATTAGGTGTAAAAAGGTTGTTTTCCCGATGGATACCGCATTTGCTCTGTGAAGAGCAAAAAGCGGCTCGCGTTACTTGGTGCGTCAGAACTCTCGAAAGATTCCACGCAGGATCCTCAAATGCTGTATACAACATTGTATCAGGTGACGAATCCTGGATATACGCGTACGAACCCGAAACAAAAAACCAGTCACGAGTTTGGGTGTTGGAAAATGAGTTAAAGCCAACTAAAATTGTTCGTTCACGGAGTGTTGCAAAAAAAATGGTGGCCCCGTTTGTCTCCAAAACCGGCCATGTTGCGACTATTCCTCTTGAGGGTTAATGCAGAATGGTATGCTAGCATTTGTTTGCCACAGGTCGTTTCCGAACTCCGTAAATGTAAACACGACAATGCGAGTTCTCACACCGCGCACAGAACAAAAGAGTTTTTAGAGCAAGAAAACATAGAATTATTAGACCATCCGCCGTACAGTCC
>CAWLEN010000097.1:0-18273 GCA_963859945.1 Euplagia quadripunctaria | reverse complement strand
CGGCCGCACGCCTCGCTCGCCGCCGGAGCACCGCGCTCTGCACCGCACGCCGCCGCGCTGCCTAGCGGGTTCCGGTCCTCATACACTCATGCGCGATAAGCTCGCACATAACACGCAAACCTTGCCATCCAACACTGGCTGCTTTGACTTGACCCATTTTTATAGTAATTAATAAAAATATTTGTAACGAAATAGAAAATCTTACGTAAACTGAAGCTGAGCATGTTTTACCTGTAGTTGGATTGGATCATGTTGTTAATTAATTTTAGGAATTTGAGAACTGAAGGAATTTACGATTCCGACCACGTATCTATCTATCACTTGAACTTGATTGAAGTATGAAAGTACCATGTCTAAGTTAAATTTGTATGATAACCATTCAAAAAGGGCGTTTGCGTGTCGTTTTACCTCTCTGTGACTCGGATAACTAAAGCTCATCGGTCTACTTTCCACGCTCATGTGTGAACTGAGTTTCTCCAATTAATAGATTCGTTCCAATAGCAAACAGCGAGTCGGAGAAAGCAGTGGCGGTATGGGTCAATGTCCGGCGGAACTCACACCGGCCGACCGCCGTGACGTTCACGAACAAATGTGGCGTAACGCTCTAAAATTTCAAAAACCGCGCTCGTTTTCCCATTCCGGGAAGGTGAGGGCGGAGGCTGAGGGACGAAACGCCAAACGACCGCAATACTGGCGCAAAGGAACGCTCGCGACCGGCGCTCGGCGCTCGCTCGACAAGCTGTGTTTATCGAGTCGCGCGTCGCTATGAATGGAATGCGGCGACAGAGGTTGCGCAAGCGACTATCTTCGCGGCGTTCGACGCTCGGCGGAATGCGCACGCGGTGCGGGGCGCGGGCCGGGGCCGGCGCAGCGCAGCCTCCGTTGCATCTCGCGGCCATTCAGGCCGCGCCCGGCACCCGCCCGGCGAAATAACTCACCGTTAGACCCGCGGAATGCTCGCTCTATCTCTATACCTTCCACCGCCGCCCGCACGGTCGGCCACCGCACACGGCGCCACACTATAACCACCGATATCCCCGCTGATTGTACTTTACGACTGTACAACATTCTCACTTCACAGCCGTGTACCGACTCGGCTCCGGACTCGTCACTGATTATAGTCTTATCTTTGTTACATCATCATTAGTGAAGCGATTTCAGTTTTAAGGTACCTAGTTCTGTAATTCTTGTCAAATAGGAAAGTCTTGTTACATTATTACAAATGATATATTTTTTCAGACCTTTTTCTTTATTGACGTTCCAATGATGTTACTTATTCACCTGGTTTGTGACGAATATTAGATACTTCATTTTCATAGTATAATAAATAGTCATTTGTCAATACCTAAACTTATCTGCGTAGATGCAGTCTACGAAACGTCTACGCGTAAGTCTAGAGTTTAGATATATAAAGTTTAAGTTCGATACGCTCAATAACCGTACTTGTACAATTTTGATTAATCAATTTCATTATTACGTTTTCGGTGTGACGAATAGGTATGATGAATTGTACGACTTATAAGGTATGTGGCCGTAGCAGGCATGCCATAAATGACACGGTTTGCTTAGATCCGCTCGCAGGCTGAGCGCTAAACTGCATTCTAGAACAGTGAACAGTAGAGAGAACGCTGGTAGGTGTTGTGGAGGCGCCGCGGTGCGGGCGCGCACTATCAATAGTCGGCGCGTCACCCGCCCTACATACTTGTCGCGACGTCCGTCCGCCGCCGCAGCCGGGACCACGTTTCGTCACCTCATGCGCTAAATTCCATTTTTAAGTCCATTGTTCCCCGTCTGCGACGTCGGACGACCCCCGCTCGCTGCCGCTCACCGCTATATGACGTAACTACACTTCTCATCGTCCCACACCGAACCATTCGATACGACAATGTTATGCCACGGAGCTGATGTTTATTATTCACACGATCCAATTCTGCCAAAAACGTTATACAGTTCCGTTCGTACGCTTCACATTCTTATTGGAGCGCCTCGCTCGTAACACTTAACGCGATCTGACTGATCTTTAGTACTTGTATTTATTTATTTTATTGTTTTGGGATAGCAGTCCCCTTGCATTGGCATAAGTTTCTAAACGGGGCCGACGCTGGCACAGATAAAAAAATATATACTTACAGACGGTACATTCGTTATTATCAGAAGTGTAAACACACTTCGCGATAAAAGTAACACATTTGCGCTATTTCCCATAGTTGTCAGCAATTAGAGCAGCGTTGTGGGTGCGGATGTGTGTGTGTGTGTATATGCGAGGTGGAGGAGGGGGTGGGGGGGACGGTGACACGTGTGGCCCACATAGTGCGCGCCCATTGAGCTCCCGCGCCACCGCACCGGATGTGACGTCAGTCACTCTGCACACCTGCGACGCGCCATCACTACCACTACCCACCACTAGGGTCAGGGTTGATCTCCATAACACTACCTCGACTTTTCTGTAATACAATTAAACGAATAACATTGGGATGAAGAAGATACAATACAAATTGATGTTATCGTCCTGCCAGTATTTATACTTGTCCTATCAGTACATTCAGTACTAGTATCTATGCCTATGTCCACCAACGTAGAGATTTCATTTCAATCACAAAAACTCTACGAGGTCCAATATAGTCCTAAGATTTAATGCGCCCTGTGTAATTATCAACTGGTTCATCCTATCTTTACTGAAGGCAGCGTCATGTCTATTAGGAACCAACAAATAGGAAAAACGACGCAAACTGTTGTGTGTCTTCATATTATGTTATTAAATGAAAGAACTAAATTGATCTGGAAATATATGTCTGAGATTTCATCAGCTTCATTGTTGAACTTGTGGGTAGGTGGTAGGTATATGAATAAACAACTGTCAGTGTCAATAAATTGGCGAAATAACTGTAGTGGCGCCGTGCCTCCCGCGCAGTCGGCCCAACAAGGCCACCGCCGATATCCGCACCATTTGTGGTCACCAGCGCACTCACACTGCTTCGCCTAATTAGTGCTGACTCTCGGTGTGGGTGAGCATTGCTTTACCGTCCTCCGCCTTCGTTTATTGCTGTTTTAGTCAATTCACTTCTATTACATAAAACTAATAACACACTCTAAACAAATAAAGGACGTTACTCGGCCTCGAGGATCGACCTAACTCGCGAACTCGATATCAGCTAGAACCCGACCATTGATCCCCAAGCGAGCATTAACAGAGCGCTTTTATATGTTACAGATGTCAAACTACAATTAGCCAAGGGAAGAGGCATTGTAGTCATTGCGCGAGTTGGTCGCCTGAGTCAGCATGATGTCATACGGCACGCGGTGATGCGGCTAATGGGAGCGTCCCGGCGCGCGCGCACGTCACATCCCATTCCCGGCGCATACTTCACCCAATCGAGCGATGACAAATTCTTCCATTGCCGCTAACCGTTTTGTTAAACATTGAATTCTTGCAATTCCACATTAATTAAACTCTATCAGAACGAGCAACTCGCACGACGACGCTTTAGTCGTTTGCGGTTTTCCTCTCCTGCTCTAATTTACCTCCATTTTAGGTAAGCAAACGTATTTTAATATTTATCTACAGTTTTTCCTTTAGCTATTCATGCTCCCGAATCTGAAAACCCGAAGTAATTTAAAGAAGAGAACAAGAAGAACACAAAAGGAATTACGAAACTGGTTTTCATAATGATTTGACAGATTGTTCAAAATTCTGAGATCATTGTGAAAGCTGATTTTGTTCCGAAATCGACGGCTCAACGAAGTTCAACCATAACGCCAGTATCTTGAAGCACAACAAGAATTTGATTTGTTATTTCTATAAACATTGTGAGAATACCTTGATTTTGTGAAAAATACCTTTACTTTTACCTACTTTTAATGCATAATGTCTGTGTACGTGTTTGTTTATTTGTTACGCTTTCACTTCTTAACTACTCAACCGATCATCATGAAATTTTGCATAATCATTGCCAGGGGTACAGAAAAGTACATACAAGTGATGTTCTTGAGAGATACCTAAATTGATAGACATAAAATATTCTCAGTTTACTAAGCAAAAGCACGAACTTATTACAGAGTGCAACCCATCATCACCACATATTATAAAACAAAGTCCCACGCTGCGTCTGTCTGTCTGTCCACGATAAACTCAATAGCTAACCGAAAGAATTTTCATACGGTTTTCACCAATAGACGAAGTGATTAATGGGGAAGCTTTAGGGGTATAACTCGTTAAGGTTTTGTATAAATGGCAGAAATATGACGATGATTGTTGAAGATGTCGGAAAAAATCAATATATATATACTTTGCTAACCTTGCGAAGCCAGGGCGGGTTGCTAGTTGTCATATAATGTCAAGTATGCGACAATATTCTAACGAGGGCGTTTAATTAAAAATCTCCATCACAAAATGTCAACTAAACAAAAAGTATATGTGTATAAATACAACATGTATCAAGCGTCTACATCCACCTGTAATGCTTCTCTATGTAAAGGATATTTTAGCAGTTCCAAAAACTGTCTGTCTTTCTTCAATATCACAACCCTTTGTGAACCCTAGCTACACCAAGAACTGTCTACAACTGGCTCCAAACTTTCGCTTACCTCAAACACGTAGTTACAAGTTAAGCGTTCTAGCTTAACTTTATAGCTTTATAATACGACTGGCCTGTTGGCCTAGTGGCTAGTGACTCTGACTGCTATGCCATAGGTCGTGGGCTCGAATCCCACCCGAGTCTGGGTATGCTTTGTGTCCATTGTTTGTATGTTTTTAAAGTCCCCCACGACACAGGAGTAATTCCTAATGCGGGAGTAGTCTTTAAAAAAAAATGTGCATGTGAATTTTATAAAAAAAAATCTTTTTTAATACAGTCACATCATCCTTTGTTCACCTCACCTCTCTTCATCTTTGCTATAGACTATAGCTGCTAATTAATTTTAACGTCTACTGCCTATTTCTCAATGTATCCTTCATTGCTTCATTCCTCCAATCCTCCATTGGGATAGCAAGTTAATTTTAGTATTTTATATAAATGCTAGGTACCTTAGCTATAATAACTACCCGGCCTCACGTTGCTGTTGTTAAGTAATTTGCAATAAAAAATAGTGGAACTATAAATTTAGATACAAACTATCCTATCTCTCAAGTTGGACCAAACTTCAAACATTAAATTGTTATAAATAAAGATATAAAAATATATTTAGTTTTCAGCAAACATTTTCATTTCAGGTTTCAGCTTATCATTGCATCCCTTGATGCACACGCACTTTATTAAATTTTTAAAACGATTTTCAGGTACAAATTGTTTGTAATTTATCATTATTACATATTATAAAACAAAGTCCCCCGCCGCGTCTGTCTGTCTGTCTGTTCGCTATAAACTTAAAACTACTGAACAAATTTTCATGCGGTTTTCACCAATATATAGAGCAATTCATGAGGAAGGTTTAGGTATATAATTTGTTAAGTTTTGTGTAAATTGGTTGACATATGATGATGATGGTTGAAGATGTCTCTGCTACCCGTGCGAAGCCGGGGCGAGTTGCTAGTGTAATATATGTTAACTGCCCTATACCTACACAAATGCATTGCATCTCTCCATCTAAAGTTTGTTTGTAAGAAATCCCAACTAGCGATAGCACCACTCTTTGTACCGTTACTCGTTTGTTTGTAAATGTTGTAAACTGTTCCTCATGGTGTCTTCATTCATCATCTTTATTGTAAAGATTGTATTGTAAATATGGAGCATCGGGACCATCCCGCTCCTAGTAGAAGTGCCCTAATACGAGCACCTCGCTGCCTGTGTGCAATTGTTGTAGGTTCTATTGATACATGAAACTATCATTTGTTTAATGAGTGTACAATACATAGGTATCTTGTGTAGGTATATTAAGTCTATGTTTGAAAAAGCTACATGATACAGGGACCATACGCTATTGCGGGAATTATGTTATTGATAAAAAAAACATTATTACTTAAGTCTCAAAATTACTAACTGGCAGCCTTCTTATGAAATGAAGTTAAACCTGAAATTAAAGTTCAATTTTGTGTTTCAATCACTTGATTTTTAATAATAATAATAATATCTTTATTTGCTTAATGAAGATCCCGAGACTACAAGCCATGTTAAATACTACATGCACAGTTGGGACAAAAGAGCACAAGATCAATGGAATATTATGATTGAATAGTTCCAAGTACAAATCCCTTTAAAGTATGAATCCCTGCTGAATTAATTATTTCTCTTCCTTTTAGCCCCTAAAGCCCCGACAAAGTTATGTCGGAGTACAATCCATTTAAACCCCACGGACATTTTTCCAACTTATTAAAGAGTATCCAGGTTTACCTGTGGCATGTAATTCCACTGTACTGGTATGTTATGCCCTTAACCGCTTCACATAGAGTGATATGTGTAAATTTTTTTTTTTTTGCAAACGCTGTGTTAATATTCATGATCTTTCGGGGTATATATTACCAGAGAGGCGCTGGAATGGCGCGCGCCTTCAATGATTCATGACAGCAAAGTGTTCATTTGAAGAAGTTTTCTTCCCCGGGTACAGAGTCCCAGTCCCTGTCTGTTACAGGACATGGTTAAAGTTTTGGTCGAAAGGATGTTTGAATCAGATGTAACACGTCTGATTCAAACGTCATAAAGAACCCGTCACGCCCTGTCACTTTTTCTGTTCTCTCTCTCCGCTTTTCTCTGCTGTTCAGAAAAATCCGCGGAGAAACACACTAACACAAAAGCATCCTAAAGAAATAATAGTTAAGAGTTGCTGCTTTCGTTGTCGACAAATCACAAAATAGTAATGGTCTCTGATATCTAAAGATGGCATTAGACAGGAGTGCAGATTAAACAAAAACTTGAGGTAGGTACTCATACCCAAGTAAAGTACTCATCAGTTTTGGTATTCACCATAGGTCGTGTTCATCACGGAGTCGGCGACCTGTCGTTAGAAACATATCATTGCGTAGATGGAAGCGTTTTCGAGAATACTTTTTAATTAGTCACCACATGATAGGCAGCCTGGTCAATGTAGGCGGCAATTACTCTTTTCCTTCCCTTGGGGGAGACGTTGCTAATGTCCTACCTAGGCGGAGCTGCTCTGATTAGCATCCGCTAATAACACCCTCAGAGTTTAGACAGCGAACGGGTTGAACGATAAATACCTACACTGTAGAGAAGTGGACGTCGCCGTCGCCGTCGTCCGGTATAACATACATTCCACCTAAAGTGTAATCCTCACCGGTAACAGAAAGGAAATGCACTATGAGACAGACACCCTGAATTCGTTTCGAGACAACAGACGTAAAACCGTAAATCAACGTTTTTAATACCATTGAAGTTTTATGAACTTATAATTTCCCAAAAGTCTATAAATTTAGGGGTAAATATTTGACATAAAAAATTAGATTTAGGGAATTTTAGGGTCTATCAAATTTTGCTCTTGACATTAAATTACTAATAACTATTCGAATAAGTCGTTACCCTATGTCGCCCTTGAAACATCTGACAAAACCAAAACATTAGGAAGTGGTTGTTTCTACCTGAATTTTACCCACTCCACCCAAATACTTTCAAAATATTTAAGGGTCTTTCTGATAAGTAGAAGTGAATGAGTTAAGTGTAATGACAAAACAGTTTTGCACTAAATTTATTTAAAGAAACGTCCAAATATAACAAGTTACTAATTCAAAAAATTAAAGGCAAATGCCCTGCCAAAAACGAATTACACGCCACACAGCCGCCATATTTAATTATAAATAAATATGGCGGCTATTTAAAAAAAAAAAAATTATTGCTAGTGTCACTCGGAATGATATTAGAGAAGGATTCTAACGATAACCACAGATTCAAATCAGTTCAAGCATTTAGAAATTATGGTGGTATAAAGAACTCCTTAGCTCCTTAACTCCTTTTTTAGGCAGTCGTGTAAAATCCTGAATACATTACTCTCCTTTTTTGGGCAGTTGTTTCAAAATAGCGTTTGGCTAATTAGTGATAATTTACAACAATACGATTAAATTGTATTTTTATAAATTATGCCCACATTAATTTGCAATAAAGACCACAATTTCCTTAATTCTTGCCCTTTTTTGCAAAAGCCTTATAAATGAGTGAATTCGAAGAAACTGGATTCAGTTCAAATCATAGCTGGTAATTATCACTGGTGCTATGAAATCTAGGCTCTTTAAATGCATTTATTTAGTTTATTTAGTCTTCATGCCCTTTATTAATAAACGACTAGGTAACTGTGAATAAATATGAAGATTCTACTAACTTGCGACTGTTACATACATTTTTAATATTAAAAGAAAACTGGTCGGGACACTTTTATACTTCTGAGCTGAGGTCGTGGGTTCGATTCCCACCCAAGACAAATAATTGTGTGATGAGTAGTCTGGTCTGCCTAGTTTGGGATCAGACGGCCATGTGCACATGTGTGAGGTGTGTCAAGTTATTAATATTATTATATTTATATCGATGTGTCTGTCAATCACATCTTACCTAAGTTTTCAAAGTCAAACCTGACAAACAGTACTTTTTTTAGTGGAAGCTATAGAAGTAGAAGTTAAATCCGAGAAATCGGCCATAAAGTGACTGTTTTAAAATATTCTTGAAATGAAATGATACTTTATTTGCAGAAATACCGTAAACAGTCATTTTAAAAGAATCACATATTTCGTCAGTCTGTTCTGACATGCAAAATTTTAAATGTAAGTGTAAGTATTTACCCGTATACTTATTCAATAATCAGATAATGTTTGAGAGATAAGTCGACTACCTGAGGAAAAACATCGTTTGTCCCTTTAACGACTAAGTAATCCGTTATTCAGGAGATTGTTACACTTTTGCAATGTTCGTTTTGCAATCGATTATTTTTTGCTTTCATTCAATTACAGATGGTGTGTAAAAATATTAGTTCATTCTTGTTTTCATATTTCTTATAGAATAATACAGTGTTTTTTAGCCCCACTGTTTCTGTAGGTACAAGTACCATCGTTGCACAAAGGATTAATTTGAGTTGAATTAAGACTCGGTGTATAAGCCACGACGATGCAATTTTGGAATCAAACCGACTAAAACCACACGGTGTCTCTGACATCAGACCTATTCGAGAGGAAGCGGCGATTCCCAAGCAACGTGGTTATAAATCCACAACTTATCGAGTTTCTTCAAAATGTCCGGCTACATTAGTAGTAGCGCTACTCTTTCAGTGTGTCATACTCCCCAGAAATTTGTTTTAATGGTAAGTTCCACCAAAAACAGAATGGATACGAGTTTAAAGCAGTTTGGAATGAACAGGAATGGACAATAAACCTTCGTCCAGTCAACTTCATCTTAACTATTCAGAGGAATTCATAAGCACTCTCCCATCCCGCAGAAGACGCACCAGGCGCCAAAGAGCGCAGAACGATCTCTGCCTCCATGAGCGCTTGCCTGGGGGTAACGGGTCGGGCTGGCCGTTGCCCTTGCAGAAGCAGGCCCGAAACGGTGGCGTGACCTGTTCCACGCGCACCTCTCTGATCCGGGTGAGGTCGCCTGCTGAAGGCGGCAAAGGTCTGCAGGGGTTCCCGGAGGATTCCTTCCTAGGGTATACCCGGGTCCCCCTGCAATAGCCCCACTTGTGTTAGCTCTGGTGAGGTGATGACCCGTGGTGGTTTTGCACAGGATAAATGAAAAAATGGATGTGGAAGTAATTGAATTAGGCACCTGCCTAGCGGATTCTAGGGGATGTATAAAGGATAATTTGCATTTTGTATTTGCAATTTACATTTGCAATTTAAGCTAGTAGTTAACATTTGACTTTGCTACTTAAGCTTAATTTTATTGCAACCTTATAACTTAGCAGATCTAAGTCAGGTATTGGACAAATGATTGAGAAAAATCATATAGAAGTATTGATAATCTTCCCCTCATGCACAAAATATGCGGCAGCAAGAATTTAAGGAGCAAATAGGAACATGAAGCTACGAAGGACGGTTATGCTACAAGAGTTTTTGTACATTCTTGCTATAGTATGTTTTACAAACAGTTTTTCTGGGACCATTTGTCAACATTGACTTTTTTCAAAAGTTTTTACAGAGTAACAGCGGAGCTTTATGTCGTTGGTATCCGTAGCACTACATGCCTAAAACCATTGCATTTTCTTAAACTTTTTATTCCTATCAGCCTACGAACTAAAATCCATACTAATATTATAAAACTGAAGAGTGTTTGTTTGGTTGAACGCGCTAATCTCAGGAACTACTGATTCGAATTGAAAAATTATTTTAGTGTTGGATGTTGTTAGAGGAAAATGAAATAGAAGGTGATGAGGATAAATCGGTTATAACCATTTTAATTGGTGTTGTTATTGTAGGCCTTAGTCTTAAGTTCCTGTGTGTTTTCAAATGTTTCAGAATAAAGATTTTTATGACATGATTAATAAAGAAATTTAAATTTTTTTTCGTTTCATTTTACTAACCGACTACAAAAAAGAAGGAGGTTCTCAGTTTGTCGGAAAGCGGTTTTTGTTGCCGAGCTCACCAAGTATATGGGTCCAAGATATGCACAACTTCCGCCTCCAGCACCACATCTCCAGGGCATCAATTCGCTCTCTCTCTCTCTCTCTTTCCCCAATGGTTCATGTTTCCGTTAAATAAATGATTAATGTATTATCACACCCATAAACTTAGTATACTATCGTAAGTTACACCACACTACACGATGTCACAAACACTAGTAGCGCCACCTGGTAGCAAAGTTTGGCAGCCGCCTTACCCGTTAATGGAGAATAAAACCAAACCATATTTTTTTAAATAACTAATAATGATGGTTTAATAAAACCAAAAAACACTCTTAAATGGCGAACCGAATAAAAAAAATGTATTCCACTATCCACCTCCTGATTTCATCATCAGATCATCGTTACCAAGCCTGTTCGACTCGTCAAAATGAATCATATGACCCTAAACTCGAGGGATTTACTAGTAGCCACTGAACAGATTTTTTTTCTTTTTTTTTTCCTTTTTTTTCATCACTATCCCATATCCACCTCCTAGCTCCATCATGAAGTTACTTAAAATTGACTTCCAAGATTTGTTTACATATGTAGTTACTTACAAATGAAGCTCATAGAGTAAGATCCCAGGGCCGCCAGACTTAATTATTTTCTGACGGACAAAATGTCTCGCATGGAGTAGTTTTAGTAGAGGCTTTGAAGGCCGGCGGGCGGCCAATCTTCAGGTGCTAAAGTCATATAAAATAGTTGGTCACTTTTCTTAAACTCTAAGTGCTGATTTTATTATATAGTACACAATATCAAAAGTTATTATCAATATTGCCAGACAGTTTCAATTTGTGGTAATTTACGTCTGACACTTTAATACGAAAAAATAACGTAAGATTACTCTGATGACTCTGAGATCTGAGTCTTGATTTTCATATCTGATGTTTAGAGAACTATTTTAATGCTACTTGTAAGCAGTCAGACAAATCCTGGGGGCCAAAACTCCCTCAGGCAGGTATGCATAACTTCAGAGTCCCTACTAGACTACTAATACTAATCAATACGATGGAATGGCCATGGAATATCTTTAGTTTATACATGGGATCTTAGTCTATAATAAAATGAAAAGAAAAACGTGTAAATAAAAATAGTATGACAACTTTCACATTTTCATTCAGTGTTGCCACCTTAGTGGTTTTACCACTAAAACTGGTGATTTGAGATTCTTAGTGAACGAAATTTGTTTGTGATGGCTACTGGACTGATTTTAGTGGGTATCGAAAACAAAGAAAAAAATAGTAGTACCCAATTAAAATATTGCCTTACTAACTAACTTACCGACGACGGTTAGATTTTATACAGGGTACAGATTTTCAATGATATTATAAAATGTATATTTTCAATTTCTCTTGTTAGTCCAATCAATAGATTCTGCTATAAAAGTACACTAGGCTACAAAAAATACACTGGTACGGAAACGGAAACGGAAACGAACCATGTGTTAAAAACTAAAAAGAAAGGTATTTTTACTGTGCCTTCACCTAGAATTTGTTTTTGTTTCAATACTTGTTGTAACGAAGTTCCACAACACATGTTACACTTCAGACGCTCGGCGGCCGGCTAGCGGCTAGCCGAAAAAAAAAGAGCTAGCGCAACGAAAAATGCTGACCTCGAGTAGATTTATTTTATGTTATATTAAGAAGAAGTCAACTGAACATCAACTTAGGAATAGTTAGTTCTTAAAGTAAGGATTTGGAGTACTATATCATATTATGATTTACTTTCGGCAGAGGAACTTCACACTTCACAAATGCAACAATATCCAATGAAAAATCTTTTCTGCTAAATAGTACATGCATAGCTAAATTTGGCAAATTTTATTGTTACCTACAAGTAACATTTAGTTACTCCTATACTTTTTTGGGTAAAAAATCTGGCAATCTAGCAACTTTTTGTAAAATGTATACTCTAGCTACTGACTGAAGGTGACTGACACTATTGACAGACAGTGAGGTTATTTCATAACCGCAACAATAAGTGGTATTTTATTAATGGTGGTAATTATGTATGTACTAGAGTGACAGTGACTGAGTAACAATAACTGTTGCTAACTCTTCTGTTGTTATAAAAGACGCCATACTAAATATATTGCAAGAACTATGGAGGTTACAGAGTTTGATGCTACTTTAGGAGGTGCTGAGCATCTCCCATTTTCAGCAAATTGTTTAAAATTTGCAGCTTCCAGAAGTGTAGAAATAGCGGCAATGACTGAAAGTATCCTTAGACCAAGTAAAACCAAGCTTATATTCCAATCTTTGCCGGTACACATGAGAAGACGAGTAATGAGCCACAACAGTAAGCGATTACCACGCAAGTTACGACAAGCGCATTTGGAACAGCTTAAAAAAAGTGGCTTACCTCCTAAACAAAAACGACCTTCAAGAAAATACAGACGTCGCCCTGCGAATCTTCTGGATGAGTACAATCGGCGTCAAAAGCGCAACGCATGGCTAGAAACTCATATATGGCATGCAAAAAGATTCCATATGACTGAACGGTGGGGACATCGTCTAGCTTATGCACCTTGTGATAAAGCTTTCAGAGCTTGCTATAGAGCTAGTTCTGCTCATTGTCTTTTACAAGATATATCTTACCACACACCAATCCAAGTATCAGGACCTCTAGAATTGATTAAGGAAATGTTTACTAAAGTCACCAATAGCTCATGTGGCCTTGGATTGTGTGCTAAAGCTTACATAGAAGGTTCCAGGCAAGGTCTGGTGCATCTGTATGGAATAAACACTTTTCCATATGGGTACATTGGTAGAGTGCAATTTTTGTGGGTCTCAAGCCATGACACAAAGATTTTAATGTTATTTGTGCACCCATCACAAACCAAACAAGTGGAGTCACTTTTAATCACACTCACACATGGAGAAACTGATACTAATGATTATGAAACATTAAAAAAAAGAAGAAAAGTTGCAATGAATGCAGATAGTGTTACAATTAAAGTCATGGCAGGTAGTTTTAATAGATTTCGTTTAACTGGGCCTAATAGTCATGCAATATTAGTCCAGAGTTTAAAATGTGTGACAAAAAGAGATATATTACATAAACACAAATGGACTTCACTTCACAATCCTCAATATTTGAAAGAAAAAGAAGAATACTGGGAGAAAGTAAGAGTGCTTAACTCACCCTCCCAGTTACCATCTAACATTGTTGTGGGTTTAGTTGTTAAAGATCCTCGACTAAGTAGACCTTTACGGCGCACTAAAGCAAAACTAGAAACCTATTCGGAGATTAACATTGAATCCTTGATGCATGTTCCTTCTTTCCTCTCGAGCTCTCCTTTGTGGGATGCCAAAATACATGATACAATTAAAAAGGAAAAAATTACTAATCATCAGTTTATAGAACTTGTTAGTAAAACTCAACTAGTCCCCGGTGAAGTACATGAAGATGATCCAGCATTACAAAGTATTCCTGTTGTATTAATACAGCAACCTGGTTCTCAATGTACAGAATATAAGAAAATTGGTAAGTGATTTATTTAAAGTTCTAAATTTGAAAAGAGCTATTTTTGTTATTAAAAAAAATCATTATTACAGGTTATGGGTCTGGTTGGGACATTGTTATACCTTCAGGATATGCTCTACCATTTTGGTTAACTTTCATTATGTTTGGTGCAAGATCAGGTGGACTCAGGGAAACGGAAAGCTTGTCTTTTGAAATGGGAAAATGCTACTTACCACCAGATTCTAATGCAGGGAATGATAATGAAAAGAAAATTGAATCCGACTTGCGAGAAAGATATTTTAAACTTCCGCCGAGCAAACGGGTTAATTATACAAAATTAGCCATCAATAACCCTTTCATATGTTCCTGGAATATATTGCTCAGCAACTGGACCGATCAGACAATAAAAGACTTCTTTGTGCTACGGGACTGGAGACTATTGGAGTCTATACAGGTTTGTTTATTGTATACTATAATGATGATCTGAATCCACTATTTCAGTTTTCAGTAAGCTGTTTCTTACACTCCATAAACAAGTACATATAAAGTTATACTGTCCAAGCAACTAGTCTGTACATTTTATTGTGTATATAATGTTTATTACAGTGCGCAAATATTTTTCAGGACAGCATCAAAAGTAAACAGTCATTACCAAGTGTAGATAAGGGACAGTCTTGTTTAATTCCAGTATATTTAAAATTGGCATCAAAAGGTAATTTGAAGACTTATGCAATAATTTGTATGCCGGAACCAGGTGACTTTGCTGCTATGAAATCTGTAATTGAACCACTCCATGAAGATCCTAATGGGAAAGCTAGAAAAAGTAAACGATCTGAGCATAAGAAATTAGTGAAAAAATTAAAAAGGAAAAGAATGAAGCTCAAAAAGAGAAACCTCTTGGTGAGTTTGAATAAAAGTACTATATTTTGTATTTATGTATTAGCAGTTATTTATTAATGTCCTATTTCAGATAAGAATGCCAAAGTCTAAAAGAATATCTCAACATGAACTATCCGACTATGTAAAAGCTATGCGAGAACTATGGCTACCCTCTAATATTGTAATGGTACGGAATCTCCCTTCAAGACAAGTCATGGGCTTTATTTCACAAGGAGGATTTAGCTTCACTGAAGCGCAAAGTTGCGGTATAGGATATATAGCATATAATGCACTAAATATGTTACTGTGCAACAATTTCAATCAAGTGCTTGTGAGAAATACATCTTCGAGAAAATACCAACTGGCAAATATAACAGTAATAAACAGTAAATAAAAACTCAAGTATTCCTAAAAAAGTATGCATTTATTTTTTCACTAGATATTACATATTCTAATCACAATATAACCTACTGAACTGGTTCCCACTTTCAGTTTGTGATGAATAGCAAAAATAAATTTACTATATTTCAGCACACGTCAACAGTATAATTGATACACCCGCTTTTCCGTCAGCATAACAATGATTATGAAATTAAATTCTGATGTTAACATACAAAAACTTCTCAAAATTAAGTGCTATTTTGAAATTTAAATATTAACACAATGTTACATACATTAAAAAATGTAAATGCTTAAATTTGTACGAGTTCATTTCTGTCCGCGTATTACTAAAACTATTCATTGTTCTAGCCTGCTTATAATAATAATTTTGAAAGATAGGCCCACGAATACATTGTGTACAATTAAACGCTTCTACCATGTACACCAGACAGAAGTGAACACCCGGCTTGTTGCCGAACTGGCTTCTATCACGCGCTGGATAGCGTCTATCGTTCTCAAGCCCTAAATCTTAGAGCGCTTTCTCGCTATAGCATCTTCAACAGCTTTCAATTGCTTCAACAACTCTTCTCTTCTCGACACTGATTTTTTGGCTGGCACGGCATTTAGCGGTGAAGCTGAACGCTTTTTTCCACCTGATTCTGAAAGAACAGTACAATATATCTTTATACTCATGTTGGATTTCCCTATGACAAAAAGTTTATACAGTAAAATATGATTTGGATACTGAGTGAAAAAGTAAATTAAATCTAATAAGATTTACCTTTATCACTAGGAACTTCTTTCTTGCTGGTAATAGTCGTCACAGCTGCAGCAAGCCCAGCACTCGATTTTGCATTTAATCTATGACAAAAAAAGAAATAAATAACTAAAACATCTTAGGACCTCCACTTTAAGCTCAGATTATTTTTTTATAGGGTCCTCTGATGTTTTCAAGTGCCTTTAAACTTGATGGACCTGTTAGCATTCTTAGTTATCAGGCCCTATGAAATTGCCACTTTATACAGAAATCAACCAGTCTTTATTGAAAGGATTTTAATGAAAGTTTATTTATGACTTCTACAGGGTGTTACAGAAAAGTGTGGTAAAATTTTAGAAGCGTTATGTGTAGCCGACAAATAATTAATTTAGCTTGAAAAAAAAAGGATTTTGAAGAAAACTTTTTTATAGTGTCATCAAAGGGTCATCCACCTCACCGGTGCTAGCGGTGAAGTGGTATGTCGAAATCGCGCCACCATCTCAGGCCTGCTTCTGCTAAGGTAACGGGCAGGCAGTCGGCGATCATTTTGCGGTCTCCGTCGCCTGGTGGCCCTTCTGCGGGACGAATACTAGCTCTCTTTTTTTTTCTTTTTTTTTTATGGTATAGGGGGCAAACGAGCAGACGGGTCACCTGATGGTAAATGACAACCGCCGCCCATGGGCACCTGCAACTCGAGAGTCACAAGTGCTTTGCCGCCCTTTAAGGTGGGAGTAGGAGAAGAGGGGAAGGACGGGAATAAGGGAGAGGGAAGGGTTAGGGCCTCCGGTAACCTCACTCACGCGGCGAAATGCAATGCAATCATTGCTTCACGGCCGGTTTTGTGTGAGGCCGTGGTAACAAGCGGAGTCGAGCCGGCCCATACGTGCCGAAGCATGGCTCTCCCACATAAAACTCTCTCCCGTACCCTTTTCACCGCATCTTTAGCGGACATCACTTCTTCCCAAAACGAGACGGCAGAATCCCAAGCACTGTCTCTTTAGACCATGGACAGAACCATGGCTTCTAGCGAGAGGCTTCCCACACCAATAGCAATCGCGAGGTTGCGCCGCTGCTGCACATTACTAAATAACACATGAATTTTCTTTTCTTCACACTAGCCAAATTAAATATTCAAAAGCGGCAATTTCGATATGTGAGGACCTAAGAGTAAGATAACGAAAGTACCCTATATACAGACCTCGGTCTGGCAGCTGCGTTCAGCAGACGAGCGTGCCTAGCTCGCCTCGCTCCCGAACTGCCGGACGACGAAGATGAATGCGATTCACTCTCTGACTCGCTAGATGATGATGACGATTCTGTAAATATTATTTCTGGATTTAAATATTGCTTTTTTAATAAATCATGTGGTTGAAATCAAAGATATATCTGTGCTAAGAAAGCTAGCTCTAGCTAAGCTCCCACCCTCGTAATTGTATTTCTCCTTTCTCTAACGACAGAAGAAAGGAACTGAAAAGTGAAAAATAAATTTGTTAGTCTGACTTAACTCCTACACTAATGTATATGGCTAAATAATTTTGAGTTATGTGTGGTAATACATAAAAATTTTAAAAATCTACGTGTCGACTTGAGAACCTTCCCCGTTTTTTCCTCTGTTAAAAATGAACACTTTAAATTTCTGAAGCTTAAAGAATCAAGTCCTAATGACAAACAAGTGCAGAAAGCAGATATGGTGCAGAGCAATGAGAGCAAATGTACGATTACCTTTTTTAATAAGTGTTTCTAAATTTTCCTAAGGAAAGGAGAAACTAGTAAGATAAACAAACTGCAATAACTGGGGTAAAGAATACAACTGTGCATTTGCGAATTAATTTAAGTAATTACTACCGGAACCTGATGAGGAAGACCTTGAATATTTCTTTCTATCCCTGTTGCGTCCTGAAGGCTTGTTACGTCCATAAGCATCAATTTCTTCCTATAAAATATAAACAGTATTAGAAGATAGGATAAACCAGATATGCCAATTTATTTTCATTCAAGGAACAATAACTTTAAAAAAAATGTTAAAAAGCAAGCCAGGTAAATAATAACACTTATTATTGAAGTGAAACTTCTTTAGAATCGTTGTGATTTGAAATTCAATGAAACGAAAAATTCACACTAAAAAGGGCAAACATTCATAAATAGGATTTATATTATAATTTATTAATTATATTTATAGCCTGCGAGAGAATGAGATAGAATACAAGTATACAGTGTTTCCTATAATCTTCGTATGCTAGCGCGTGTCTTTGCGCCTGCGT
>CAWLEN010000094.1:0-15616 GCA_963859945.1 Euplagia quadripunctaria | reverse complement strand
TGTAACGATATATACTAATCCTAGTGCTATCTGATTCCAAAGCTAAGTCATAGCTTGTAGGCTTGTAGGTTCTACAAAGTAGATAATACCTATTACTAAAATACTTTATTTTTTTGGACACATAACACTCAGATTTAACACATATTCATATACACTAGAGATCGCCCGGTGATCGTTCGACCAATTCATTTTTGGTTATTTCTATGGCCTAGTATAAGTGGGTCTGTTATTGTATAGACTTACGTACCATGGCAGGTCAATATATATACTGGACGTGTAGCTTGATAGCTGTTTCGCGTATTTTTTATTTGTAACACGAATTGTTGAATAAATTCTAGCTTTCTACACTTCTTCTAAACATAATTAAAAATTTTACATTCCTGCTTCACCAAATTTTCTTAACCCTAAAAAGAATTCTCTTCACATACTAGCAGTTCCCGCGCGGCTTCCCTCGCGTGTACATATTTTGCGCGGAACCCTAATTCTTATTCCAAAATAAAAGTAGGCTAAGTTACTCCTTATAACACCAGCTATCTGCCAGTGAAAGTCCGTGGAAATCGATCCACCCGTTCCCGGGGATTAGCCGGACAAACAGACAGACGAAATTTTAAAACGACAAGTACAATTTATATCCAGGCTAAGAAATAATATCTGTCAGTCACACGTATAACTGGTAAATCTCACGTAGGGATTAAATCAACCAACACTCTGATGTGGTGATCATTAATATTCGAGATGATCACTTAGACTGCTGACATTGCTTGATTTGACTACACACACGGTGTAATTAATAGTTACGTTCTGTATGTAAAAATAATACAAAACGGTTCTAAAATATACAAACGTTATTAGTTATCTTCTTAATCGAATAACTTCTTTGAAATCTGATAAGATTAGGTGTCCATATCTATGATTAACATGTATCTATAAATATACGACAATATGTACATGACAGTATACACTTCTAATTAACGTATAATTAAGAAAGAGGTTGACGATTTATGTGACGTGGGAGGTAGAGCATTCGACTACACGTCTCAGGTCGCGGGATCGATTACCGCTTAGTGCAAATATTTGGTTTGTTCAAATATGTCTATTTGCATAAGTCTTAGTGTTTTACATAAGAAAATATATCTAAGTAAATTTACTATTTTGAACTATGCTTAGTTTGGGTCTAGATAATGCTGCATTGTAATGCCCCGATTATTATATACAGGATGTAAGCCATACACTGTACAAAAAAACCGTAATAGGCGATTAAATTTTGAGTGCATGCTGCCGAAAACTTTTTATTCGTTATTCGTTACGCCGTCACTTACACCCTATGTACATATTAATATTTTTGCGTTTCTGTGCAGCAATGCATGTCCCTGCTAGAGGAGGGCGCGCGCGAGGCGCTGGCGACGTCGTGGCGCGCGTGCTGCGCCGCGGGCTCACCGACGGGCGAGACGAGGACCTCGACTGCACCCTGCTCACCTGAGCCTCTAGCCTTTATCTCGTTACTCTTGTAAATATCTACTACATCACGGTGTCATACACAGGGGCCTTGATTCACTATGATTGAACTCTGTCTAACTATGAGTAGAACTCTAAGGATTTCCCGTTGCATGTAGTGAAATGAATTACAATAAAGTGTGGTAAAACAATATTTAAATGTCATAAACAATGTTGTCTAGTTCTCTTTTTAGGTCCTAGTGGGCGAAGTCGAGTTAAGCTGAATACCGCATGAATCAGATACCCTTGAAGTTATTTACGCAGTAGACCATTACCAAACAGTCTAGAACTATAAAAATATTTCAAAATCTGTGTTAGTGGTGTTCTTATACAATAAATAATATATTTTTCAATGTTCCCACACTTCAATGTCAGTGGTGGGACAAAAACTATGTAAAGCATGTTTTGCTCTCTTGCACATATCAAATAAGATAAATCAGGATTAAACATGCTTTATATACTGCTTATATATGAAACTTATAAGGAATAAAAGATCTAGAAATAACTATTTAGCATATAGTTACGAACATGAATCTTTACATGAGCATGTTTCTTTGGATATGTCATAGAGAACCAAGGCCCAGGGGCTAGATGTAATAACTTGACTGGTAAAACTAATTATTAAAGATTTCCATTAAGAAATATAACAAATAAATGTGTAACTTTAGCACATTAACTTTTGATTGAACTCTATCTGATATCAGTAGTTTTTCTGTACCTATAATATGAAAATTGAAGAATAAATGGAGAAATGTATGTTAATCAATCTTTTATTAAATAAACTCAAACAGCATCAAATGATAGATTTTTTCAATAAATACAGTACAATGTAATACATAATGAAGAATAGGCATAGACAACTATTAAATCAATGCTATGTAAGTAATTAAAGGCATACCACCATTCCATATCTACAATGATAACAGATTGAATTACCAAAACATGATTGTGCTGCCACAGGCATCTACCACCACATATATAGTGTTGTGTTACAACAAACAGTCAACTTGATTACACAATTGTGGGATTCACTTATGTGAATAATCTGTAATCATCAAGGTCTCAAGTTTTTTGAACACATTTAACAAAACAAATATTATCATACATTCCAACTATCTATAAATACTATTTTCACTTACATATGACTACCGGGAATGTTATATAAAATGTTTTACGTAAATAAAAATACATCCAACAATGTATTGGAATTATAACTCCTTATTATCCTTCTTTTTTGAAAATCCTCTGTCCTGAACGAGATCGTTACACTCTTGCCGAGACAACTCCGACAGCGGGATGCGTTCAAGCTCCTTATCATCGTTACCGAGCAGTACCATTTCCGGGGGCGCGCCAGAGATGAATTTCACATCTAAACGTTCGTACAACGGGGCGTCATCCATCACGAACCTTTTCACTTCTGGCAGACGATTTAAAGAACATCCTCTACAGGTCTAGAACAAACATAGCAATTTAGTTCCGTGATTCTATTATATCATAATAGTAGTAGATATACATCCCAAAAAGAACAGCTAAGAACTAACCTCTATTCTTGCAGAAATAATATCCGTTTGTTCATAAGCCACTGACGTGGTCAAAATAACACATAAAGATACCAATATTAGCTTCATTATTAGACAGACTGAGGTCAAAAAGTAAAATAAAATCACTTGATGTACAGCGACAACACCTACTTTATATAGTAAATGAGAACTACTAAAAGTTCCGGTAGATTAGTAGGAACTTATGAAGATAAAACTGTCATACACAGTGCTGCCAACTCTTGAAATCGTTGTTCCACTAAACTAAACGTTCAACGTCCTACAAAAGTATGGGGAAAATCGAACCCATTTTCTTTTAATTTCATCGTCTATCATTTTATTAACCCTTTGACCACCAGAACCAGGGCTGCCAGTAAGGACAACTTATTTATTTTATACCGCCGAGTCTCAGAACTTATACAAAATCCGTGTTATACCAATAATAATCACTTGATGTACAGCGACAACACCTACTTTATATAGTAAATGAGAACTACTAAAAGTTCCGGTAGATTAGTAGGAACTTATGAAGATAAAACTGTCATACACAGTGCTGCCAACTCTTGAAATCGTTGTTCCACTAAACTAAACGTTCAACGTCCTACAAAAGTATGGGGAAAATCGAACCCATTTTCTTTTAATTTCATCGTCTATCATTTTATTAACCCTTTGACCACCAGAACCAGGGCTGCCAGTAAGGACAACTTATTTATTTTATACCGCCGAGTCTCAGAACTTATACAAAATCCGTGTTATACCAATAATAATACGTTACTCTTTTGGGATTTCAATAAAAGGTATTTAAACTTTAACATGTAAAGGTTTAACAGTGTACCACAGACATGATTTGTTTTAAGCATCTATAGAGATGCTTATGCGTACATACATAGGTATGTACGTACTTGTTACGCTGTAACATCAGCAATGACATTGTATCTAATGAGGATCAGTCACGTTTTTTGTTAGGTATGCAGATTTATAGCTATAAAAATAACAATAAATACTGTATTTACATTTTTTTTATCGGATCAAAAATGACCAAGATACAGAGATTTTAGTGCACCAACTTAAAAAACGCTCGCAAGAAATAACGTGAACGCTGTGACGTCATTCATCGCGTATCGGCAAAAGTGGCGGGTCGCCTACGCGTCGCCAGCTTGGTAAGCGTTTAGTCTAGCGCAGTTAGTACAAAGACCTGACGATTGCTGATTTTTCAGATTATTTTTAAAGTGATAATGCCGTCAGATAAGTGTTACATTGTCCCAAAATGCAAAAATACAAGTGTTAATGCACCTAATAAGCTTTTTTTGACTGTGCCGAAAGATGCACAAATAAAAAAAAAATGGTGTAAAGCAATGCGGAGAGATGACAAAACTCCTCTGTCATGCTGAAGTGGTTTATAGGTACTGTTGCGAAGATCATTTTGACGTAAGTAGGTACCTACAGTATCCTAGCTAGAGTATTTACCTAATATCAGTTGGTACAATATGGTCAACGGGTCTAGTGCTAATCATTCGTAAAGTTAGCAGTTTCGATGCGCAGTAGACAATTTAGTATGAAAAAGCTACACTGCGCATGTCCAACAGCTAAAATTCACGAATAGATCCACTGACCGTATAGAGTATAATATACCTACGTATTGTGCATCGTTTCTATCATTTCTTAATAACATTTGAATTTCCGGGGATAGCTATGATGTTCGTTCATTCGCCTAATGCCTACCTACTCATATAAACAATCGAACATAAGGATATTCGAGCCCAGGGCTGTACTCAGACCACCACCGTGATGTTTTTCAACCAGAGTGATACCACGGCCTCACAGAAAACCAGCAGTGAAGCAATGCTTGCATTGCTTTTTGCCGCGTGAGTGAGGTGACCGGAGGCCCTAATCCTTCCCTCTTCAATATTCCCGTCCTTCCACTCTTCCCACTCGTCCCCCCTCTCCCCCTACTCCCACCTTAAAGGGCGGCAACGCACTTATGACTCTTGAGTTATAGGTGCTCATGGGCGGCGGTAGTCATTTACCATTAGGTGACCCGTCTGCTCGTTTGCCCCCTATACCATAAAAAAAATGCCCTGAGCGGGCAGGTGATTTTGTCATGTGATAAACGCGATCTGTGATTATGTGTGAAAGCGTGCCTGCCGCCCGACGCTACTGACTGTTGAGTATTGTTTTATTTGTATCCTCTCCCATTCGGATGAAATGGTCAAACAATAGTTTTCGTCATAGTCAACTTCGTATAGCTAAAGATTTATCTTGTTCAAACTGAGGGCTCGCTACGCAAAACAAGCATTTTCTTTTTCCTGCGAAAAACATGTTGTTCGGTTTGTGCTTTGCACTTGTTAGAGATAATATTTGAATTATTTAAATAATCCAGAAAAATCTCATCCTCAGAACACACAGTTAAAGTGGGTAAGTAGGTAGTTGGATACCTATTTTAGGTACTTAGTAGGAGTAGGTAGGTATAGACTTACTTACCTTTTCATTTTATCCCTACAAAACCGACCTCCATAATAGGTAGCTACCTACTCGTATCTATTTAGATATCAATAGATACTCACTATCAATATAAATACTGTTATACTAACATCAAATTATAGTAAAAACTAAATAATTAACATACCACGACATAAGCGAAATGGTGAATAATCTGAACCAAACTGACCAAACTAGCGATTTTGCACGAGTGGAGGGCGCGATTCGCGACGTGTGACGTCATCATACCAAGCGCAGCTCCGAGCAAGCGTTTCGAAATAGTCGAACAAAAAACCTTAATAACTTTGTCATTTCTTGTTGGATTTGAATCATTTAAAAACGAAATGATCAGAATGTTATAGCGCATACGCTCTTATATTTAGAAATCTAATATTTTGTTATGTGAATGATCCTCATTATACAATAATGCAATCTACTCTCTCACATATCATAGTAGTAGCAACAAGGTCGTAAACAATTTTTTTAAGTAGGTACTTTTTAAGGGTTCCGTACCCAAAGGGTAAAAACGGAACCCTATTACTAAGACTCCACTGTCCGTCTGTCTGTCTGTCTGTCACCAGGCTGTATCTCGTGATCCATGATAGGTAGACAGTTGAAATTTTTACAGAATGTGTACATCTGTTGCTGCTATAACAACAAATAATAAAAATAAATTAAAAATTAAAGGGGGTCCCCTACTAGTACCAAAGTATTAAATCTTGTACCTACGATGATGCGGCACCCTTCATGCGTGAGTCCGACTCGCACTTGGCTGTTTTTTTTTGATAATATTAAGATATACATAGTTTCCTTTATTACCCATTACTAGCTGTCGGTCAACTGTGGCGTGGTGAGCACATCTACTATTATATTTCAAGATGATGTTTATAATTATTATCGTCTTTCTACCATTAAATGAGATTAATTGTTTTACTTTTGAAAACTATACAGATAATAGATTATTGTACTTTTAAATAATAGCAATAAAAAAACACAGAAAAGTTATTTTTATATGTTTATCTTGTATTTTAAAAATGTCGTGTTTTTGTCGGTCTTTGCCGAAAATGGCATCGTGTCGGGGGCACATTTTAATTTGTCGGCTATAGCCAACCGTGGAGTTCAAAGGTTTAAGTAAAATATGACTTTAGTCACTTGAAATAAGTGCAGAATCTTATGAAATCCCGAACTCTTTATTTTTATTTCTTATAAAAACCACCGAACCGAAAAAACGCCGGCGCTGCTTATTTCTTCTTGTACTTAGGGAAGGCTTCCAAGACAAGGCTTGCAAGACTGGTCATAAATGACGTCTGCATGACTTGACATTACGATCAGGGCTGCCATATCATATCGGTATAATTTTAATAATTGGGCATTTTTCAGAAAAATGCACCTTTGTCGATTTGACGTGTCCTGTGTAGAGATGGGCGATGGATAAATACTCAAAGGATCAATACTTGAGTTTTTATCCGAAATGGATAAATACTCGCATTTACTCATCTTTATCCGATAATTACCCAAATTCGTGGATAAATATCATTTCGAACATTTAAATTGAGACAATGAGATAATTATAATTTTTCTCTTTCATATTTTATAAATATATACTCGTATATATAAAACGAAAGGATACTCACTCACTCACTCATCTACTGACTAATCACGAAATTTAGAAAACCACTTGATCAATGAAGATGAAATTTGAAGGTAGTTTGTGAATAAGTGACTTTTTTTTTAGCATGTTGCGGCCCGCCTGTTGGTAAGCGTTTACCGTAGCCGATGGATGCTTGTAATTCCAGAGGACTCACACTCCTATGACTTTAATAGTTATTTCTTCAAAGAATATTTTTTTCCCGAGTGGTACATTTTTTTTTCTTATAAAGGAGATATTATCCTAATAACTGTATTATTTAAAACTTGTGGAAATAGCTTAATATATTAAAAACAGCTAAAACAATTCAACATGCTATGCGAATCTGTAATGTCCCTCGACCTCCTTGCTAAGTTTAGAGGTAAAATTTGAGAAATACTTCGTTTAAAAGTGTAATTTTAGTGTAACATTATTTGTTAAAGTTTCAAGTCCTTTAATTGTTATTTTTAATTTATAAGCCTTAGTGCTTTATAAGAAAAACAAAAATTATGCTGAGAGCTGGATTCTGTCCATAGAACGGCGCCCAATGGAGATGGGTGGGAGAGGGATAGGGATAATTTAATTATACTATACTATGTACCTAAAACGCCTTACACAAGGCACAATGTGTCTAGATTTACGATCTATCTATTTTTTCAATTTATACAAGTAACATTTTTTCAAGAAGACCAACTATTAGTTATTTGAGAACCTTTCTTACAAACATATAATTACAATCGCAGTCGGCATTTTTAATTGTTTCATCTGGCAAGCAACACTGTTGTTGACAACAATTTGACAATGACAGATGTGATAAACAAACTGTTGTACAGCGTGGTGTGTTTTGCTGAAAACAATAATTAAAAAATTAAAATATTTACATAGTTAATGGGTAATAATAGTGAAAAATAACAGAAGTCACAGATTTTCGTCAAAATGGACGAAGAACACGAAAGAGCCATCCAAAGCAACTTTACGTCGTTGGTGGAGAGGACTGATCTTGATTCAATGGTTACTGTTTTGTACGAAAAAGGTGTATTTTCTGAGCAAATGATCGAGCGATACCAAGTGAGTAGCCATACTTTTTATAATGCACCAACGCATTTCTTGTTTCCTCCTTCATTCACCTCAAGTGTATCGTCTTCGTGAGTCATGCGAAATTTCCCAGAAGTGTATGACATAATAGTTGAGGAATGCAACCTTCTATGACCATGAAACTTTTTTTTTAATTTAATTTAATTAATTCTACAAAATCTCTGCAATATATTAAACTAAAAATTAAGCAGTCAAATCTATTAAAATAAAAATGTGGCTTAAGTATTTCATAAGTGTTCAGAAAATTAATAAATAACCATTAATAAATATCCATTCCTTTATGAATAATGAGTTTTTATTATAATGGCATTTATTACATAATCAACATTTTCCCTTTCAACATAGCTTAAAAAATAAAGTTAATAACCAAATGCATAAATAACCAAATGTAACTTATTGTTATTGTGTAAAAATAGCATAGTAAAAAAGGCCATTGACTAAATTATGCTTTTTGATTCTAGTAGACAGAAGCCAAAGTGATCTTAATTGTTATAATGTAAAATACAATGTTAAAAAATAGACTATACTTTGTCAATATGATGATAATTTTGACAGCTCACGCCTATGAAGTAGTGTATTTGTTTTCGGTAAAATTTATAACAGATAATATCATGCTTCATTGATGGGTACCGCCCACTTAGTAAAGTGCCACGCGTAAACAACAACCAGACTATCGAAAATCATCGTGTTTATAGTGAGTATTAAATTTCGTAAAACAATATAAGTAAAACATACGTAGGTGTAATCTTTAGAATGTCACCGTATCATTGTCATTACACTGCCATCAAACGGATTTGGGCTTGTGTCAAAGGTTTGTTAGTTTTTTTTTATAATTATACCAAGTACCTATGTTTAATTAATAGGTTGTTAAGTTTTATTATTATTTGTTAGGCCATGTAGCCAATCATAACATATATGCACCATTTACAACTAGGAAAATACCGACTTTATTGCAAAATGCCCAAGAAAATGTAACCTCGGATATCTAAAGAAAATTCTTATTTCTCGTTTCATTTTATTTCTGTGAGCGCTTATAGTGATATTATAATTTTTTTATTAAATAGAAAAGACTTCGTTTTGTATTATATATTTATAATCGACCATACAGCATAACTATGCAACTATCGATTCTAAGGTATATGAAAATAACAATCGAAAATCGAATAGGTTTAATAACGATTAAACACTACCCTCATCCCTACCGTGAGCTGTCAAAATTATCATCATAAATTAGACAAAGTATAGATAGGCTTTCATATACCGGGTAAGACTTCCAAAATACCCTTTTATTAATAGGCATAAGTGATGAGGCTTAGTGAGTAGGTATAGCAGTGTCTCTCTCTCGAGCAAGCTTTTGATCTGGTTATGGAATGCCTTGTTTAAAGACTTCTTAAGAAAAATCAGCGTCATGAATATATTTTTTAAATTGTAACTTAAATTCCCTTCAAAAGTTTTATTTGAGCCGTCTTCAAAACTTAAAAAAATTTAAAAAGCCATCTCCTTAACCATATGTAAAGAAAATAATTTTAAATAATAATAATAAGGTTTTTATTTAAAAAAACAAAGTATCCATAAAGTGTTACTATTACATTACTACAATTATTACTTATTATCTAGTGCTAGTACCAATCACCCTCTGCACAAAGTGTTTTATAATCGGACAGTTGAAACTCTCCACTATAGTTTTCAGGATGCTGTGCTGTTCTGACTATCTAAAACTGTCGGTATGAGCTTGCGCAAACATCTCTGATGCACTGCAGTAACAAGGCAGTCAACAACATCATGAAAGCATTATTATACTGGACGCGCAGGACATCCAGCAACCTTTTGGTGTCGTTGATCCACTTGATTGCTCGTGTAAAGACTCTGGCAGTACGTTTGGAAAGTAATTTTTACTAGGTCTGTACATCAGGCAAATCTACGGAACATATTGCACCGGACCGCTAGAGCCCTCCGCTCCCTCTTAATGTGTACATCATCTCTAAGGTCGACTAGAAAATGACCTAAGTATTTAAAGGTTGACACCTTTTTAACTAATTCGGGGCCATCATCACGACATTTGCCGCCGACCCTAAAGATCATGTATTCGCACTTGCTTACATTATATCTTAATCCGTCCTCGGGAGTATAAGTTTCACAAATTTTGAGTAGCTCTCTGATAGCCCCAGCCGTAGGACTCAGCAGCACCATATCGTCTGCATAGCTGATATTAATGGCAACTCCGTCAACGCTGCACCCGAAACGCATGCCGCTAAGAGCCGCTATGAGGTTATCTATATAGAGATTGAAGAGCCTGGGAGACGTCAGCCCTTCCTGTCTCACCCCACAATCATACCGATATAGCTCATAGAGAGTACCGTCCAATTTTACATAATTTGTTTGGTTATGATACCAGTATTGTAACAGGCCACATATTTCCGCGGGTATACCCCTACTCCCGATCTCCTCCCAAAGCATATCACATGAGACGAGATGAATGCTTTGGAGAGATCTAGGAAGCATGCTTACATCGGCGTCCTACGGTTAATATAGTATTGAACGGTATGTTTGAGACTCAAAATAGCAACTTCAGTTGTTAGGCCAGGATGAAACCCGAACTGTGCGTCATGAAGATGTATGTAATCATCTAAGCACACATGGAACACCAATGGAAATGGGACAGTAATTACCCGTATCCGAAATGTCACCGGTCCTGTTTTTCACAATGGGAACCACTAAATAAGCCACAAAGTTACATGCTTTAGGTCCCAATTGTCTATAAACTAAGGCCCATTAAGAACTTAAGATGCTCTATTTATTCTGCCAGACGTTCTTTCATGCCATAAAATGACAAAATAGTTAACCATTTTATGGAATTCATTTGTTTCCTATGGGCACAAAACTGTGGTTGAAGCCCAAAAGCAGATAGGCCTTTTTATTCTGACTAGAGATAGCTTGCTGGTTGTCATTCGACCATTGTTCACTAACATTGTTGAACTTCGAATGTTTTATTTTATTGACCATTATAAGTTAAACTATCATTAGAGTTACCATTGTGATAATGGACAGATCAACACATAGACTGGACAGTTTTTTGTAACCGTTTTCGAATAATTTTTAAGTTTATAACACATATTTATGATAAGTTTAAGCTTTCTGCTCTGCAAAGGAACAGAAATTGCAAAATATTATGAACTTTAAGTATTTCAAATTTTGCATTCCTTCCTTCTCAAAATTGCTTAAAAATAATTATCTTCACGTATTAACGAATAGACTAAGTACGAATATGTGTTCCACTCAATTTAAAAAGAAAATGTTAGTGGTGCTCGTTTTCATTAACACGGCAGTATTTTAAAGTTCAGTTTGCATTTGTACCAATTTCGCTACAATTTTATTAACAATTTGGTTACAATAATACCAATCTTCTTTACAGAACCCTAATAAATCAAGTCGAGACCGAAAACGTCTGCTCTATAGAGACATTACTCGCCGAGGACCTCGTGCTTTTGGTCACCTTGTAGATACTCTCTCAGAACTTGGTTATTGGGATATAGTGAGAGACCTGGACCCTAACAGCCCATTTGCCACCTTTCCTAAACCGTCCAGCTCTTCAATACCGAGTAAGTATTTTTTTCACATTTATTATTATTAGTACTCGTGACTCGTCACACAATTTCAGGTTAATTTTTTTAAAGGATTATCATATAATTGAAGGTCAAGTTGTTTTTACGTCTATATGTCAGTATGGTGGTTATAAAGTAAATATATACCTACCCTATTTCTATTGTATCTAGATATATATATGTACTTATACCCTTTATTCAGTCTTACCTTCAGCGCAGCGGTACCTGAAAGTATCTACGCGAAAGAAGTTGTTATTTTGGGCGTATTTTTTATTTTCACAATTTATATTGTATTTGAATAACAATAAATAAAAAAAAAAAAAAAACAAGAGAAGGCAGTTTATTGACATTATAATATGCTCACCTTATATTAACTAGTAATATTTTTAGGATTTAATAATATCATAGATTTACAGTAAGTACACTTGTTTTACAGAGAGAGAATCAAACCCGCAACCGAGTAAAGACAGCCAGTTTGTTAGCCTCAGCAATGAGAAAAATAAAACAAAAGAAATGCAGAAAAGTTAGTATACCACACACTAATGTATATTATTGTAGGTACAACCACACAACTTATTCAAACCTTACAAATATTGGTTGTAAAGAAATGTAACTGAAGCACAAAATCAGCCTCACATCATAGTAGGCCCTATAATGCAGGTAACATGAGTGTGCCAGTTGAAGTATTAACTATGTTTGAGGGGAATACACATTCCTGTTGCCCCCATAACCCGTGTCCCCATTAATGGGGACAGCGGGATTTGAATAAAAGAATTAAAATTGCTCCCATTGTCCCCATTGCTCTGCCTTTGTTAATGGGGATAGCTAGACTTGAATAAAATAATTAAAAATTAATCCCGCTGTCCCCCCTGCCCTGAACGCAATAAGGGGGACAGTGGGATTTGAATAAAATAATTAAAGAATATGCCCGTACCCCCATTGCTCTTTTCCCGTTGATGGGGACAGCTAGATAATAATATCTATATTTCGCGTAATGGAACGCGAAAGTTTAAAAGTTAGATATTCCGTATATTGAATATAGTGTGACTGATAGGCGCTGTACCTGTACCTGCGCCGGTGGACCTTGACAACGCTGCTGCCAAGATGCCAATCATCCCGGAGTTGAAAGTCATCAAGTCCTCCAAGTTTATGGACCACGACGGTAAAAGCGGTTGGTTATTTTAATCAATTTTTAAGTTAACGATTTAAGTCCATAGGTCAGTATATACATAAACAATTTACAAGCATCTGTTTCATATATATGTTTATAACGAGCTATGGAAAACATGTTGTTTCATAACGTAAAGTTATTAACTTTATTAAGTCACACTCGGTACCACGATCGGTGCAATTCGATCGAAACGTCGGGTAACCAAAAAGGTATTGTACCTTTTTTAAATATTATCGCGATTAAGTCCCTAGTTACACATCTAATAATACTATTTTCGTTGCTTGTTTACGAAGTTATCTCGATAAAGCATACACCATTGTAATTTGCTCCATTTTTTGTATAAAATTTATTATTATACAACATACATACATACATGCATTCGCGCCTGTATCCCCGAAGAGGTAGGCAGAGGCGTATTAAATATCCATATTTGGCCGACTATAGTTTAGTCTCACTTCATATTAGTTGCCCCCTATGCCCGGTTGACGGCAATAGGGGGCAAATAGTATGAAGTGAAAGGGAAAGGCAGGTAATTAAGGAAGAGTAGAAGGAAAAGGATATTGCTTATACGGATGGGTTGGAGAGTGTAAGCAATAGCTCGAGAGGGTCAGGGCCTTCAGGTATACCTGTAACTCGAACTGGCTTTTGCCAGGAATCCCAGCCCTTTTACCTAACCTATTATATTATTGAACTATGCTATTGCATCTATGCTGAAAGATTGGGAATTCCCCACTAGATGGACCGACTGCCTGCTTTGTGGCAGGGAGTTATTGATGAAGATGGTGCAAGAACACGAAAGAATAAGAAAGAGCAAGTAAACGGATTGTCTTTCTTTTTGTTACCATAGATCTGGAGTTGTATCATACCCGTGGGCGTGATCGCGGGGTCTTGATGGTTCTAAGCTACATCAACTTCCAAAATAATATCGAGAAGATCCGCGCTGGCGTCGACGTGGACTGTGCTACGTTAAAGCACCTCTTCTTGGAAATTGGCTTCCGGGTAATTTCATACCCGGATCTTACTAAACAAGTAAGTAGAGAAAAATATTAGTGATCATTTGTGTTCCTACAGTTCAGCAGGCCTAGACAAGTGGCTCTTCATTTTCTATAACGACATTAGAATAGAAAAGTAACTGTATGAGATTGACATAAGCTAAAGAAATATCACGTGACTAAGCGTAAAGAACTTTGAAACGGTAGACAAGTGACACTTTTTACAAACGCTTTCGGACGAAGCGATCGCTACCGAGCGATACCTTGTAGAAAACGAAACAAAATGGCGATTTTTACAATCAGGTGATAATAATTGACGTAGTGATAATTGTTTAAATTTCTGTAAAATACACTCGTTGCAACTTTTGTAGACTGCCCGTAACGAGGAATTATAATTACAATAAACTTAAAATACTAGGTACGCGAAACACCTTTCCAACATCGATACCAAAATAAAAAAATACGTAAGATTTAAAATCTTTATCTTTACACATTCCACCTACTTTTATGAAAAACGGAGGCAAAAATACCTGGAACTTCAAACAGTCATAACTTGTAAACGGATAGTTATTTTCAGAAATTCTTATTGTAACTGCATGCTAGTCATGCCCTTTCAGTGATTTAAATAAGTGTTCCTTTTTCAAATATACCCTGTATATCATATCAAATGAAAAAAAATCCTGTCTCGGACTATCGCTATATTTTAATATTACCGTTTCTATCTACAGTCCCTGACCATCCAATATACACAGTAAAGAAGTGTAAGAAACACTGTGAAAAATTATTAAAAAAAATTATTTTCGACTTAGACTGATCATCTAAATACACTATTTCAGTATTCGTACTGAAATAGTGTATTTAGATGATCATTTAAGTCGAAAATCATTTTTTTTAATAATTTTATTTGTTTAATAAAACTAGTCATTATAGATCCTTAATATTGCATTTTTATGATGAACTGACTTTTGCATCGTGATAAGTATCCACAGAAAGACGTTTTAGTGAGTTTTCTGCGTCGCCCTTATTCAAAATACTCTTTTATGCTTTTAGCTTAATTGCTTAGGAATCTCTTAGACGGGTCTCGGGTAGCTCAGTTGGTCAGATACCCCCATGGCTAGTCACTCACGTTTCGCATCCGGACCAGAGAAAAAAAATGTTTTAACCATAGTTTTTGCCTTTGATCTTTCAGCAAACTATAGACACGCTGAGTTCGTTGGAGGTTGTTTTTGAGAATGCCGAGAGCGTATTCCTAGTGGTGTCGTCACACGGCTACGAACGCTTCGGCACTTCGGATATCGACATCCGATGCAGTGACGGCAAACTCATCTCTTTCCTAGAAATCATGAGCTATTTTAGCAACAAGTCTCTGCCCAAACTCATAGGAACACCGAAGGTCTTGATTTTCCAGACGTGTAGGTAAGTCAGATACATACCTTTTTGCAGGTGGTAGGTACAAGTCGCTAGTAGTAGTAGTTTAGTAACGAAAAAACTTGTGTGAAGCGGGTTACCTATGAATTCGAATTTGGAATTCGAAACGATTTCATTCTAAATTCAAATTATTTTTTTAATATTAGAATGAATGTCTTTATTCATTTTTTAAAAACGCAACAGGAATGTCG
>CAWLEN010000093.1:0-26295 GCA_963859945.1 Euplagia quadripunctaria | reverse complement strand
AGTCGCCTCGAAGGGCCCAGTCGTATCCCATGTTCCACAGGAGTGGTCCAAGGACAGACCCCTGCGGAACACCGCACGACATGGGCCGACGACTCAAAACTCCCTCTCGGTCCTCGTACATGACGGTACGCTCCTCTAAATAGTCTGCCACTAGCCGCCTCAGGTACCCTGGCACTCCGTGATAGTGGAGTGCTTCCCTGATGCAGCTGAATGGCAGACTATTGAACGCGTTGGCGATGTCCAACGACACCGCCAACAGCACGCCGCCACAGCTCACTACCTCTTCGGTCACGGCCCTCAGGCGCAACACCACGCCACTTTCGGTGGCAACATGTCTTGCGACGTGTCGCCGTCCTCATCTCTGGAGCGTCCGCGCTTGCGACTCTCAGTGTCGCGAACCTCCAGCTCCATCTCTTCGGCTGAGTCGGCCGTTGAACTTGTAGTCCTAGACCGCAGCGACATTCTTCTGCTCCCAGGGTCAGATTGACCTCTGGGAGCTCCACCGAACAAGTCGTCTCACAAGAGACTTCATCGTTGGTTGACGAAGCTTCTCCGCCAACCTCTTGCTCCTCCTTCTCTTCTCCTTCTTTTTTTCGTCCGTTTTGTTTTCATTTAATAATAATTCATTTACCATTTTGTACCCACGAGAGGGGGAGAAATAAAGGTCCACCCGGGCAGAGATCCCCCAATACCCGGGCAAGCGAAGGTTTGTGCCCAACCGAGGGGTCCGCAGGTCCCCCGGCTGGGAGTGCGCTTGCGACTGAACTACCCATCAGCCATGCATCCCCTGGTCACGCACCAGAACACGGGATTCGGGGTAATTTTTTAGAGAGGTTTTCTTCCTCGCGGTCCGGGCGGCTAAGCCAAGACCCTCGTCCCCGGTTGGAGTCGCGAAACATGACCACGACTCCTTTCGGGATTACGATATGCTGACGGTGGCAAGGAAACTAAATCTTCCCCTGCCTGCTCGGTGGCAGTGTGAGTGCACACCGAGCCCGCCCTCTTTCTCCACTGAGAACAGTGGAGAAACTCCGACCCATGGAAGGGTCCCACCTCCGTGATTTTTTTAACGAGGTTTTCATCCTCATAGCTCCGAAGAGCGAAGAGCCAACAACAGAGGAATCGACAGACACGCCCGCTCTGTTGGACCAGCCTCGACCAAGTGGCCAAAGAAATATGGCCTCCTCTCCTTTCTAGAATATTAGCCATTGGCGATGACGCCGTCCTCAAAAACTGAGGAAGAAAGGCAGCGTTATCGCCAACGTTTCCAGGGTGCACCACGTGGAGGTTTTCTAGACAGCACCCCAACCTAACCTTTTTTTTTTTTTTTTTTTTTTTTTTTTTTTTTTTTATGCGTGTGGAAACCCCCTCGGGCCGTCACCCCACCGGGGTTTACGGTGGGGCGGTGTGTCGGAATCGAACCGACTAAAACCACACGGTGTGCCGTACTGCGCCTTAAGTAGGAGGGATCCGGGAACAGCTTTATTACGACATCCGGAACCCTCCTAGCGCCTGCCCGCAAAAGCGCGGGCACCACCTTCGGGTACAATCCTCTCAATTAGGCGACGTCCAGGCACACGCGGACGCCGCCTCCTCGCGGGGGGCCACTACAGCGGGTGGAGGGGAAAACCCGTCCCGTCCACCCGCGGCCACACTCAGGGCGGCATGAGGCGCTGGTATGCGCGCCTCCGCCGCCCGGTTCGCCGGCGGCGAATTAGATCCGAGTGGAGATCGTCCTCCCGGACCCTTTCCGCCGCCTCCTTCTGCGAGATGACGTCCTCACAGAAGGCCGCGACCGCGGTAAAATTCCTGTCGCTACCGGCCATGGAGCGTATGACGGCCGGTAGCGAGAGATCTCCTCCGATGACTGCAGTGAGGGCCCGACGCTGCGTTGCCCAGGCGGAGCAAACCACCAGCGTGTGCTGAGCCGAGTCCTCACTGCAGTCGCAGTGGTGACAGGCGGGACTCAGTTCCCTCCTAGCGACCGAGTGCAGGTACTTCCCGAAGCAGCCGTGCCCGGAAAGGACCTGCGTCAGTCGGAAGGAAAGGGTCCCGTGCTGCCGCCCTGCCCACTCGACGATGACCGGCTGGAGCGCCTCCACGGCGGCAAAGCCAGCACGTGGAGCCTCCAGCCGGGACGACCAACGAGCCATGGTGGCTCGGCGAGCGGCCTCACGCCATTCGCGTACCTCTTCGGGCGGGGGCCGACTGCCGCTTCCCGCCCGGAACTAACCTAACCTAACCTTTTTTTTTTTTTTTTGTGCGTGTGGAAACCCCCTCGGGCCGTCACCCCGCCGGGGTTTTCGGCGGGGCGGTGTGTCGGAATCGAACCGACTAAAACCACACGGTGTGCCGTACTGCGCCTTAAGTAGGAGGGAACAGCTTTTATTAAGACATCCGGACCCCCCCTAGCGCCCGCCCGCAGAAGTGCGGGCACCACCTCCGGGTAAAACTTAAAATCTCTCAATTAGGCGACGTCCAGGCACACGCGGACGCCGCCTCCTCGCGGGGGGCCACTATAGCGGGTGGAGGGGAAAACCCGTCCCATCCACCCGCGGCCACACTCAGGGCGGCATGAGGCGCTGGTAAGCGCGCCTCCGCCGCCCGGTTCGCCGGCGGCGAATTAAGTCCGAGTGGAGGTCATCCTCCCGGACCCTTTCCGCCGCCTCCTTCTGTGAGATGACTTCCTCACAGAAGGTCGCGACCGCGGTAAAATTCCTGTCGCTACCGGCCATGGAGCGTATGACGGCCGGTAGCGAGAGATCCTCTCCGATGACTGCAGTGAGGGCCCGGCGCTGCGTTGCCCAAGCAGAACAGACCGCTAGCGTGTGCTGAGCCGAGTCCTCACTGCAATCGCAGTGGTGACAGGCGGGACTCAATTCCCTCCTAGCGACCGAGTGCAGGTACTTTCCGAAGCAGCCGTGCCCGGAAAGAACCTGCGTCAGTCGGAAGGAAAGGGTCCCGTGCTGTCGCCCTGCCCACTCGGCGATGACCGGCTGGAGCGCCTCCACGGCGGCAAAGCCAGCACGTGGAGCCTCCAGCCGAGACGACCAACGAGCCATGGTGGCTCGGCGAGCGGCCTCACGCCATTCGCGTACCTCTTCGGGCGGGGGCCGACTGCCGCTTCCCGCCCGGAGCTCAGCCGTTCGCCGATATACTTCGGCGAGCACTTCCGCCTCCAAATCCCACGGGGGAGTCCCGGCCAACGCGCACGCCGCCTCCGTCGACACGGTGCGGTATCCGCGTATGGCTCTGACCGCCATAACCCTCTGAGGGCGCCAGAGGCGCGCCCTATTCTGGGCGGTCAGAGCTCCCGCCCACACCGGTGCACCGTACAGTGCCATTGACCGGACAACCCCCGTGTACAGCCGTCTTGTAGCGACGCTGGGTCCACCCAAATTGGGTAAGAGTCGCCCAAGGGCGGACGCAGCGCCGACCAGCTTCGGAGCAAGCTGTCGGAAGTGCTCGTCGAAGAGCCACCTACCGTCGAGGATCAGGCCCAGATACCTTATGTGGGCCTGAACCGGTACGAGGACCGAGTTAACCACGATAGAGGCGCCAGGGGGTGGACCACGACGGGGCCCATGGAATAAAAGGGCCTCCGTCTTATCCAGGGCCACCCGCAAGCCCAGCGCCTCGATGCGCCCGACCACCAGAGAGACTCCCCTGGTGGCCAAGCGCGCCGCCTCCTGAAAGTTCACCCCCCGGGCTGTGACCAACGTGTCATCGGCGTAACAAATTACGCCGAGCCCGGGGGGGAAGTCGCCTCGAAGGGCCCAGTCGTATCCCATGTTCCACAGGAGTGGTCCAAGGACAGACCCCTGCGGAACACCGCACGACATGGGCCGACGACTCAAAACTCCCTCTCGGTCCTCGTACATGACGGTACGCTCCTCTAAATAGTCTGCCACTAGCCGCCTCAGGTACCCTGGCACTCCGTGATAGTGGAGTGCTTCCCTGATGCAGCTGAATGGCAGACTATTGAACGCGTTGGCGATGTCCAACGACACCGCCAACAGCACGCCGCCACAGCTCACTACCTCTTCGGTCACGGCCCTCAGGCGCAACACAGCACCGACCGTCGAACGCCCCGCTCGAAAACCGAATTGGGCGTCCGACAAATCGGGGCCGACCTCGCCAAGGTGCCGGACGATGCGGGCAGAGAGGACCCTCTCAAACAATTTACCCGCCTCGTCCAGCAACACGATGGGCCTGTAGGCCGCGACCGAGTCGGTAGGCCGTCCCGGCTTCCTTAAAAGTACCAGCTTCCCGCTCTTCCAGCAGTCAGGGAAGCGTCCGGACGCCAAACTAGCGTCGAACACCTCCCTGAGGCGGTCGGACATGTGGTCGAGGGCCAGGGCCAACACTCGGGCAGGGATCCCGTCTGGCCCGGGGGCGGTGTTCTTGGAACGGATCCGTAGAACAGCCGCCCCTACCTCCGCCTCCGTGACGGGTGGAACACCATCATCCTCGTCCTCCCCGTCGTCTCCGGCCAAGGGGGCCATCGACGGGGGTACGTGTTCCACCCGTTGCGGGAAAAGGCCCTCAACCACAACCTAACCTTTTTTTTTTTTTTTTTTTGTAACGAGGTGGAAGATCCTCATGGATGTCCTCCGCCCTTGGGGGGGGCTGAAGGGGTCTGTCGGACTCTTACCGACTAAAAACCACCCCGGTGTTCCACTGCTTGCCCATGATCGGGGGAGCGAGAATCGCCATTGCATTCTTCCGCAACCCCCGACAGGCATTGACCCGTCTCACCCAAAACGGGTCCCGTCACCCGGTGCGACCGCCACCCCTCGGTCGCACTCCTCTGAGAAGCGCGCGCGGAACACTGCGCTCTGCCTCTCGGGCCTGTATCTGTTCGGACGACGACTTCCCCAAAAGTTCGTCGACCGCAGGCCGGTTCCTACGGTGGCCGGAGATCATTGAATGCCCTTCGGCGCCCGGTGCGTCTACTGCGGGCAGGGAGAGCTGTACTTCGCTCTCTCTCCCGTTCGGCCGCCTCCTTTGCGGACATCACCTCCTCGCAGAAGGCGGCGACGGCGTTCCATGCACTCTCGCTCCGGACCATGGACAGAACCACGACCGGCAGCGAGAGACTACCCGCAGAACCAACTGCCACGACGAGTTCACGACGCTGGCTAGCCCAGGCTGAGCATTCCGCCAGTGTGTGAAGCGCCGTGTCGTCGGGGCAGTCACCACAATGATGGCACCGTGACGTCGGTTCCCGGCCGATCCGACACAGGTACTTGCCGAAACAACCGTGTCCGGAAAGTACCTGCGTCATCCGGAAGGTGAGGGCTCCATGCCCTCTCTCCAGCCACTCTCGAAGGACGGGTCTTACCGCCGCTATAGCGGCGTGCCCTGCACTTGGTCGCGCAAGTCGCTGCTCCCATTCCGCCACCAAAATCTGGCGGAGCTCACCTCGGTGTGCCTCTATTTCTCGAGGTGCTGAAAGGTCGCCCCGATCTAGCGCATCCTTGCGCCACCGATACTGTAACGCAAGGAGCACAGCGTCTAAATCCCAGGGCACGGATCCGGCAAATAAACTGGCCGCCTCAAAGGAGATCGTACGGTACCCCCTTATCATTCTGACGGCCATCGCGCGTTGCGGCCTTCGCAGAATCGCGATATTCCGGGCCGTCAGAGTAGCGCCATAGACCGTACGATCCCCGTATACAACTTTCGGCAGGCTGTGTTGGGTCCCCCTAAGTTGGGCAAGAGCCGCGAGAGTGCCGCGGTGGCGCCCAACAGTCTGGGGGCTAGCTGCCGAAAGTGTGGCCCAAAATCCCATCGGCTATCGAGGACGAGCCCCAGGTACTTCATCGTACGCTCGATGCCGATGCGGATACCTCCCACCACGATATGGGACCCCGAAGGTGGCGTCTTCCGAGGACCGTGGAAACAAACGGCCTCGGACTTGTGCAAAGGAACCTCGAGGCCCAATCGCCGGATCCTACCAACAACTTGCGCAACCCCAGCCGTGACCAGGATTGCTGCTTGCCGGTGCGTCTTCCCGCGCGCTGTCACAAGCGTGTCGTCGGCATAACAAGTGACGTCGACACCATGGAGAAGCGCACCCCGCAGAACCCAGTCGTAACCGATGTTCCACAGGAGTGGGCCTAGGACCGAACCCTGTGGAACACCGCACGATGTCTCTCGCCGACCCCAGCCATCGTGACCCGGGTATATGACGGCCCTGTCCTCTAAATATGCCCCGACAATACGACGGAGGTAGAACGGCACCCCATGATACCGGAGTGCCTCCCTTATACAACTCCAGGGCAAGGTATTGAAGGCGTTGGCAATGTCGAGGGACACCGCCAAGACGACCTCACCCCGGGCTACAGCATCCTCCGCCAGAGCCCTAACACGCATTATGGCATCCACCGTAGAGCGCCCCCGGCGGAAACCAAACTGGTTGTCCGCCAAATCCGGACCTACCCCGGTTATGTGCCGGACTAGGCGGTCTGCAATTATTCTTTCGAAGAGTTTGCAGACCTCGTCCAGCAACACAATAGGGCGGTATGCGGATGGTGAATCCGCGGGGCGCCCTTCCTTCCTTAACAGGACCAGTTTTCCAGTCTTCCACTGGCTTGGAAACTGGCCCTGTTCCAAACATGCGCTGTAGAGCCCCACAAGTCGGGGCCAAAGGAACTTCGAGGCCTGAACCCATGCACGGCCGGGAATGCCGTCGGGCCCCGGGGCGGTATTTTTGGCCTGAAGTCGATGCACCGCCACTCGAAGTTCCGCCCGGGTCACTTCGGGCACGTCATCGTCGCCTTGGTCGTTGTCAGGATACGAAGCCGGAACCATAGGCGGGGGTATGTGCTGCGCCCTCAAGGGGAACAGAGAGCCTACTACCTCCTCCAGCAGCTGAGGCCTGAGACTCTGGGTCAATGGGGGCGCGTATGGGCGAAGTTTGCCTCTTATCATGCGGTAGGGCCGCCCCCATGGATCTCTGTCCAGAGTCTCAATCAGCTCTTCGTAGGCCCGAATTTTGGCCCTCGAAATCTCTAGCTGGAGGGCTTTCTTGGCTTCTCTGTACCCCTCGTACAGCTCTGCCTCCCTGGCCTCTGTATCCTGGCCACGGTGGCGTAGTCTACGGTATCTGGTGTACCGGCGGCGCTCAGCTACACAGCTTGTTCGTAGCTCCGCAATCTCTTGCGACCACCAGTACACCTGGCGCCTGGCAGGAAACGACCGAGCACGGGGCATGGCAGCATCACAAATGTGAGTCATGCTCTCCTGGAACCATCGCGCCTCTTCTTCGACGTCTGCAGGCCTGTCTGGTGCTTCAACCCAGGCCTGCACGATAGTAGCTTCCAGGAGGGCCTCCCGGTTCAGCCGCTTCAGTGTCCACCGTGGACCACCCCCAATCGGAGCCGATGTGGCTGGCGCTATTTGAATCTGGGGGGAGACGTCAAATCGGATGTATCGGTGATCCGATAGCGTCTCCACGTCCTCCATTACGCGCCAACCTTGGACGCGGCGTACTAGAGCGGAACTAGCGAAGGATAGGTCCACTATTGAACCTCCCCGCTGTCGCACGCACGTCTGTACTGTGCCCCGATTGAGGAGAGTCAATCCTGACTCGACCGCCCATTCCTCGACAACCTCACCCCGCGCATTTGTGGCCGGAGAACCCCAAGCCGTAGATTTGGCATTGAAGTCCCCAAGAACAATAACGGGACGAGGGTGGCTGCGACGGACGACTGTACCCAAATCTTCCAAAACTCTCTCTAGATCGGCAAGAGACCTGTTTGGGGAGCAATACACTCCCACAACTACTACGTCCGACAACAATGCTGCGACGTATCCCCGTCCCCGGGTGACGGATTCGAAGGACGGGGAACCATTTCCAACATGGGTTATGAGGGTCACCAAGCCGTCATCGTCTCCCACGCAATCACTTCTGGGAGGAATGAAGTATGGCTCGGAGACCACAGCGACATGTATCAACCACTCCGCCATGGACTGGAGTAGAAGATCCTGAGCCCTGGCGCAGTGGTTGATGTTGGCCTGGAGAAATCGAAATGGAAATGTAGGGGCAGCCATTATTGGGTGTCCATTTCGCTCATCTCCTCCCTTACACTTTTATTGGTTTGCGCAACCGATGGGTTAGCCGGTTGTGCAGGACCCTTTCCCTTATTGGCCCCTTTCTTTTGCTTTTTGGGCGTAGCGCAAGCGTTGCCCGTTCTATGGTCAGCTGGTTTGCCTACCACCGCACATACTACACAGTGTGGCGCGGCATCGCACGAATCGGCTTTGTGACCGGGCTTACTGCACCGGAAGCAAAGTCCGCTGCGGTCGACCCCCGCTGTGCATTTGGCCCCAACATGACCGACCTCTAAGCAACGGAAGCACCTTAGGGGCCGTGGCCTCAAGAGCTTGACTTGCGCCGACACCCATCCCACTAGCAAACGTTGGCCATTTTTAATTTGGTTGGCCGCCGCAACTGGGCAACTTACCACTATAGTGCCCAGGCCAGTGAAGCCGGTATGGATTGAACCGGACTTTATCTGTTCCTGTGGGCACCCTCCAGCCTTTGCAACGGCGGCTACCACTTCACTTTGTGTAACCGAGTCATCCAGGCCCATGATGCGCAGGTCCGCACACTTAGTGGGTCTGGATATACGGACCCCGTCTTCTCCCACTGCTGCTCGCAGCTTCTCTGCGAGCGCGTCTGCTTTTTCGCTACTGGCGGTTCCCGGGATTTCAAGAAGCCGGGCACCAGTGACGGTGGGTTTGCACCGCAATGCTGTGATACCGAGATCAGCCAGCTTAATCTCAGTTTTGGCTTTGGCCAGGACTTTGGCGTAGCTCAAGCCACGCTCCTCAGCTCCAGACGGTAATGTGATGACCACCGCCGTAGAGCGTGGTGCACGGAGCCTTCTGGTTTCTTTGGCCGCCTTCTTTTTGTCTTTCCGCCGAGACGTCTGAGCCTTCTTTTTGGCCCCGGCGGTCTTCCATTCACCTCCACTTGGCTTGGCAGGCTGTTTGGGCTGACTAGGGGATGTGGTGGGGACTGATTTTTCAGTCCCACTTACAGCAGGTGTAGTTGGGATAGAATTGCCAGTCCCACTGGCGGCTGACTTTTTACCTTTGCCCTTCCCATTTGCCTTCTTCGCTTGGGCATTCGAGTGCTGTTCAACAGTACTCTTCTGGCGTGTTGCTGTTTCAACAGTACTCTTCTGGCGAGGAGCGGCAGCTGTTTCACCCAGCGCCTTCACCCTGTTGTCGCTAGCCAGTGGCGGACGAAGAATCCTCCCCTCCAGAACAGTGAACCGCTGGTTAAAATTTGCTAACTCCTGACGGAGTAGGCAAGCCAGTTCGGACTCCTGAGCTGGTTTTGGAGGGGAAGGCGCAACCTCAACTTCCTTCGGTTGCCTTACTTGCAACCTCGCCAACTCTGCGCGTATCTCGTCCAGCTCCTTGCGGAGCTGAGCCGTTTCGGCTGACAGGCGAACATTTTCAGCCTGGAGCCGAGCCGCTTCTTCTGATGAAGTCCGCGTGACAAGCACCTCTAGGTGCTCCAATATTAAGGTTGAGGCGTCCTTGAGGGCCTTCTGACAGGTTCCTTTTAACCCTTTGGACACCTTGGCTACCTTTTTTATTGCTGCCACGGCGTCATGCACTCTGGATTGCACTTGCAGAGCGGTCAGGTCTTCAGGCTCTCTAAGGTCCACTGGAACGGGAGGGAATGAAGCGACCCTTCCGGCATTGACCCTTTGGGTCAACTTTACAAGCTCTGCCTCCTCCTGTGCCTCTTTTTCTGCGAGTTCTGCAGCCTTTTGTGCTGCAGCCAGTTCGCGTCTGGCTGCAGACAATCCCACATATTGGCCTGTAGTGGGTGGGCGGCCCCTTCCTCGCCGAGCGGTGGTGACTTTCGCAGCCGGCACCACTTCTTCACTCGAGGCCGAATCCGTCCCCGATTGTTCTCCCCTGGGTGAGTCAGTACGAGTGCGCTTACGCCAAAGCCTTCCGCTCAGCGACACACTACTCATCGTCACCGTACTCCTCTGGCTTGAGGCCGCGTCAGAATCTGACAGGAGAAGCTTTTTTGATACGACATTAGGTGGTCGTTCACCTGTTAAATTATTTTGTTCAGAAATTTCCATTTTATTCCCACGAGTAGTGAGGAAATATTCGTCAACCCAGGCAGAGCCTCTGTACCTGGGCAGGTGAAAATTTGTCACCCAACTAGGGGGTCCACAGGTACCTTAGCTGGGAGTGTGCTCACAACTGATGCTCCTCTGGGGTGAGAAGCGTAATCTGTCAGCCATTCATCTTCTCGCCGCACACCAAAACTTAAGATTCAGATATTTTTTTAGAGAGGTTTACTCCTCGCGGTCCGGGCGGTTAAGCCAAGGCCCTCGGTCCCACTGTCTAGTTAGAGACATGACCATAACTAGACACACCTACTGGGATTACGATCTCACGGCGAGGGCAGCAAAGGACTACTTCCTAGGCTGCCCACTCGGAGGTAGGGCAAGTGCACACCGAGCTCGCCTTAGTTCCTCTTCCCTAGAGGAACCGTCTGCTCCTCTAACGCGCCTTCTGCTAGGTCAGAGGGACGCTTAGAGAGCAGCGTGGCGTCCGAATAAATAACACCACGTCCCACGCGGCAGTCTATGTCAGACTCCGCCGGGTATCCCACTTGGTCTGGAGTCTCCCTCTGGGCCAATCCGGCATGAGTGGCTCTACCGGCATAGCCCCAGAGATCATTGACCCGCGCAAGCCCCCCCACGACGGCAACGTGAGGATACAGTGGGGGAGAACCACAACCTAACCTAACCTAACCTAACCTAACCTAACCTAACCTAACCTAACCTAACCTAACCTAACCTAACCTAACCTAACCTAACCTAACCTAACCTAACCTAACCTAATCTAACCCGCAAAACCCGTAAAAAAAAAAAAAAAAAAAATCTTCTTCTAGAACCTTCTTCTTCTAGAAAAGGCGCACTTTTCATTCCATATATTATTGTCAGAAGTTCATATTCAACGTTCATTTCTAATCCGGAGACTCTAGCCAGAACACCTTTCTGATATCTTGAATGGTCCTTATGGCAAATTATTTGTCTGTTATTTATCAACATTTTTTGCAAGTCAACAGTATATGCAAACTCGTACTGTCTCCATTTTGAAATTAAGGTAAATAAATCCCTTTGTAAATTATGACCCCTGTACATAAGGTCATTCAAACTAAACCCTGAAGAGGTTTTTGCTGAGGCGTTAAAAACGACTCGCAATGCGGTTGTCGTGGAATCCGCTCTTATTACACAATGGTGTGGTAGGTAATAACTTAATTGGTTTTGATTATTTAGGCTTTCTTGCATGTGTCCTAAATTGATATATTCATTTATAAATGATGTATAGGATGCTTGAATAAATGTATTGTTTGAAAATTTCTTTTCCAGTTAATAAAATTGGCCGATGGCCTTGCGTTAGAGTCGCCTAAATTTTCTTCAATGTCTGGTTTTAAAGGATATTTGACGATATAACGGCCATCGGTTCTTCTTTTGGTTTCTGTTTTATTACGCTTTACACACTCATAATCTTCTGCTGACAGGCTAGTTTGATCCTCGTCACAAACATCGTCTATTGTGCAAAATTTTTGAATATCGTCTGTTTGTTTAAAACGACCCTACACTGATATGACCTTACGTTGCCGCTCAAAATCCAGCCTAGGCGTGTTTGCTGCGTCACTATTTGTGAGTCACTTTCCTTTATAAGACCACCGTGGGTTTTTGGAATGACTGATTTGGTAAGTTATTTAGTAGGCTCTTCATTATGATTAAATCACCTCCAAATGCAAAGTCGCTTTGTGTTACTGATGCTTCAACCCTTATCATGCCCTTACAGTTTGTCTCCTTTGTGCCAACACCCATTATGACCCCCTTACAAGACTTCCGAGGGAGCCTTAATTTTTGTGCAGCATTTTCGGTGATTAATGATAATTGGGATCCCTGATCAATTAATGCTCGCATAGGATAATATAACCCATTTACCCCCTTGACATTGATTTGAGCCGTTGCTAACAAAGTTTCCGGTATTCCTTCATTTGATACATGTGTGACATTTTTGCTACGCTCCTTTGATGTCGAAGCGCTAACACCGGAGTTCGCGCTACTGGAATCCGAGTTACAAGTGTCATGTAACAGCGTGTTCTGATTCTCTTGGCAGTGACGGCACCTTTTGTCGGAAAAACATGCGGCACCTTTGTGGTCATAAAGACAGTTTTTGCATAGGTTCAATTTATTTATTGTTTTACCTTTAGTATCGGGTGTCGATTCCAGAAATGTTTTACATTTAAAAAGACGGTGATTTTCACTGTAAAGTGATTGAAATTTTTGATTCCATGACTTTTTAATCGCCGAGTTATTTAGAAATGATTTGTTAAAGGTATTCTGGTTTTGATTCGACTTAAATGAATGTTTTTTATTGTAAGATTCCTGCTGAAACCAGCTCGGAATTTGTTTATGCGCGTCTTGCTTACGCTGTGAGTATTTCAGAGATGTAAATTTATTTTCCAAAAATTCTAAAAATTCATTTAAATTTGGCAACTCTCGGGGACTTTTTAAAGCATTCTTGTAGTCCGAATGGGTCTGGGTATCCAGTTTCTGTGTCAGTATGTGAACTATCTATAACTATAGATCCCATGTTGATATAACAACTCCAAGGTTCTTGATAGCATTGAGACATTCGTTGGTAGTATCAAACAACCTTTTGATTGGTGAAGATAATTGTTGCTGTAAAATTGGTAATGATAAAAGAATATTCATGTCAGAGCTAAAAATAAGTTTTGTGTTATTATACCGATGGTTTAGTATGTCCCAGCACACTTGATAGTTTTCGGTACTAATGTGTAAATGTTGAATAAGTCGCTCGGGTTCTCCCTTTAGCTTAGACTTTAAAAATTGCATCTTTTGTGCGCTGGAAATGGATCGGTTGGTGTGTATTGACCCCGTGAACAGGTCTTTAAACAGTATCCATTGGTGATAGTTACCATTAAATGTTGGAATGTCCATTTTTGGAGTGCTTTTTTCACGGTGTGAGACAGACCACATTTTATAATTGATAGACTTTTTTATTTGAACGTATTGCTGTTCGTATTTACTAAACATTTGATCATATTCTTCGTTTTCTTCGTATAACTCGCTGTTTATTTCCCAATGTAAGGAGTCGATTGCCGACCACCTTGATTGCAAAGCTTGTAAAATGTCCTCGAATTCCCATTTCTCTGAAATTGCTTCTAAATCAATTATAGCGATTGTACGCGAAAACGCCTTGAAATTACTTTTCTGTTTGCGTAACATGTCTTCCAGCTTGCTGCGGTTACCCTGTGAAGTAAATACAGGTGTAGAACTTGATGATTGAAACTTGTTTTCTACTTCATCGGGATCCGTTGTCCCTTTCCCGTTGCCTTGGTTCAGCTCCATTGCTGTGTGTAGCGATGGTTGTGGATTGACATGCTCACTTTTGGGGAATCTTGTGTGGAGACTTGGAATTGCTGTACAAACTTATGTGTTTCGTTATAGAAGTTTTTCGTTTTCAGATAATGGTTCTCTGAAAAATAACTATAGTCACGTTCATCGAAATCGGACAGCAGCAAATGATTCCTTTGAAATTCTTCCCAATATTTATCGAGAAGTTCTAAACGCTTCTTGATATATACAGAGGTTTTTCGTTCTGGACCGTCCTTTTTAAATTTCCGCAGAAGCTGCTCCATGCCCTGCATGATTTGATTCTGATTGTCCTCCATCTTGGTATTACAGATGTATAAGTGCTCGGTAATAGACAGAAATGCTAATGATATTTCCTACCCAATCAACTTGATATGCTACAAGATTCTGTATAGTGCTTTATGGTGATGCCTTGCTGGCGGGATCTAATCTAGAGACCAAATCGTAATGTAAATCCACTCACCGGTAGCTGCTGCTTTGTTACCTGGTTGCTGGTAGAATCCAGAACAAACGGTAAAGTCGCGGTATCTGCTTAACCCGTTGCGTGTTTCGTGAACATACGTATGTGCATCGATTGCAGGTGCACCACGTGTCACGTGTACATAGGGTGTACAAATTAACTTTGTGACGATTTATGAAGGTATTTCTAACTGAAATATTTTTTTATATAATAGTGGTATACTTGTCTACGCATTTTAACAATTTTTTTGAATGGTACCCTTGAAATAAATATAAAATAAAATGATTTGTTGATTTTTCAACAGTCCGCCATTTTTGCGTCGTCAGCTAAAATTTTGTGTAGTTTGAAAAGTATTTTAAAGCAGGAAACGGTTAGTGTTTTTACTTTATTCTTATATCTAATTACTGATAAATATATGAAGAATAATTGTAAAACTACATAATTATGTATAATTACAAATAACAAGCAAAAAAAAGTGATATACTTTTGAAAACAAAAAAAAAACTTCTTCAAGCGCGAATATTTTTACTGTTTTATATTGGAAAATAAAATCAAAAGTATCTAAAATATATATAAGTTTTTTGATAATGTATATACAAATATATTTTCATAAGTAGTTAAATGTGTGTACGCTTATATAAATCGTAATTTTGTTTCCAATATCATGTTCTTCAAATTTCGGCGGTCGAGGTGCCGGCGGCGGGACGCCATTATGTGACGTCACATAAGTACAGTCATTTACAGTTTATTTTTCAAATTACTATGCAATATTGCACGCAATAGCGTCTTATTATATGTCTTAATTTATATGACTATTAGTATAATAGTAATAATTATGTCAAATAACACATTTAACATGGTTTAATGTTCCGAAACAAATGAAATAATTCTTACGGAATATTATGTTGATTATGTTATAATATATATCTATCCTAATATTATAAAGCCAATGAGTTTGTTTGTTTGGTAGAACGCGCTAATATCAGGAATTACTGGTTCTAATTGAAAAATAATTTTAATATTGGATAGCCCATTTATCGAGGATCGCTATTTATCACCAATAAGAGCGGAGCATCAATGAAAAATATTGCAAAAACGGGGAAAATTTACAATCGCAGACGAAGTTGCGCGGGACAGCTAGTTAAGTGTAATTTATAGATTTTACAAAACTAAACTTTGGGGCTAGTTCAATGCAATGGCGACCTTTATATTTAAAATCTCACTAGCAGTGCCACTACACAAGAATCATTAAAATGAAATAAAAATGCTTTATTTTTTTATACCACATCGGTGGCAAACAAGCATACGGCCCGCCTGATGGTAAGCAGTTATCATAATCAATGTATTTGTTTATAAAAATTATACATATCATTTATAATTTTCATTTGGATAATATGATAAAAACAACTTTTAACAATATTTACAGTAATTTTTCATCAATACATATGATTACTTGTCCTGATTGACTGATTAATTAATGCAGAGTCTAAACCGTTACAAGTTACAAACTTGAAATTTTGGCCCTTGATGTTACTTTGATTGCACTTTTATGTTGTAAGCATCCACTAAGAAAGTATTTTTGAAAATTTTACCCCTAAGGGGGGTAAGAAAAGAATGTACGGTTGTTTGGAAATCCGACCGTTTCATGTTTTTTTTTTGTCTGGTGTCTCGTATTTCACACTCGTCTGTTAACTTTTCAGGTCGTCAGTCCACCTGGGAGGCGCGAGTGTCCTACCTTCCATTTACATATGCTTCTTTTCCGATCTATGGCTCTATGCCCAGTAGTTACCCTGCAATAGGCTGATTAATTGATATAACTTATTGATATAAATAGGAATACATTAGGAAACATGTGATTGTGACTTGCATATAATTCGCAAGTAAAACAGACGGCGCCACCTACATTTTATATTTTAAAATAAAAAAAACTTCCGACTAACTCTGTTAGATTAATTACCCCAAAATAACAATTTAACGCATATTCCTTGTTTTGTACAAGGAATATGAGTACATTTGTTATTTGGCTTACGAATTTAGTAGCTTTCTTTCAATATAAAATGAGCAGGTAAGTTTAACATGTATATAGTATTGTTTATTTCATTATTATCATTTATTTTACTTGAGTTACATATCAGAAGAGTGTTTATTTAATAAAAAATCTAATTTTTTTATCTCGGGGTAAAAATACTTCCAAGTCGTTAAACTTAGATATTTGGCCTCCATACCACTGAAATTTGATACCAACACAAACATAGTCTTACATAAAATAATACACTTAAATATACATCTATGAACTAAATATAATAAACGATTACGAAATGAACATTAATTAATCAAATGATTGGCGTCAGATGTGACAGATAATATTTATCACTATTAATGAAATTGAAAATTGTATGTTGTTTGATTTTGTTTGAAGAGCCCACATTTTATTTCTTCTTTACTCCCTGTTCCCGCCTCTTCAGCTTTCATTGAACGTTTTGATAATTAATCTGAAGTGGCATAAAAAGAGAAACAGATTGTCTATAATTTTGATAAAAAACGAATTGCTATTTCATATTATTTCTATTTTAAAACCAGTTATGAAATCCAGTAATACATCAAAATATTAACATGACGTGCTAGAAGTTACTTCAATCAAAAATATTCTTTAATACAATGTAAATGTACAGGGCAAATACATTTAAAAAAAATAAAGTGACAAAATTGATTGTTTAAAAATGAACTAATAAATACCTAATGCATTATATACTAACACATTTTTTGGTTTTTATTTGTCTAATGCTTTTAAAACAAATCGCAGACATACAAACATAAATACATAAGTACAAATCGAATAGATAACCTCCTTTTCTGAAGTCAGTTAAAAAAAAGACAGACATACAACCATACACACATAGATACAGATCGAATACAGAACCACCAAATCGGTTAAAAAGTACTTTATTTTCTCCTAAACCTTAGTAGCGGGACGAGGATTTGGTAGTGTGGACATTAGGTACTTGGAACTACCACATAAAGTCTGTCATACCAATCGCTGTCTTATAAAAAAATGTTCCATATGATTAGAAGAGAAGGGTTCAATGTACCTATATATGCAAGTATTTCTTCCAACACATGAAATTAACATGTGACAGTTTGAATTCGTTATGTTTGCAGAGAAAAAAACTTCGAAGTGTTTTGAATCCTGAATTTTAAATCAGCGCTCGAATGATATCACTAATTTTCTTACGTACTTAATATTTATAACTCGTTGAATCACACTCGAATCACACTGCAGGTACTTAAGGTTAACGTCAGCGTAAGCGCTCGGACTGCATGCATTTCACTGATTAGACAATATATGTATAAATACATACAGTTGTATAGGTGGGTAAGAACAAACAAAAATAAACATAAAACCATACTGAATTTTCAGGTGGCACAAACATAAATATGAACATTTAAAAAATATTTAGGTAGATCGTGTGCTTATTTGTTTAGAAGTGTAAAAAAGTATATGTATACCTCTATATAACTTTGTAACTTAACAGCAACTCATTAATGTTCATAGGCCACACTAACTGCTTACCATCAGGTTGACCGTATTTTTGTTTGCCTTATTAGTATCAAAATCAGAATAATTATGTTACTAAGTTTAACATTTTAATTTTTTTTTATATTACATATAATACATACATGTATAAAAAAGTACATATCTATTTTAAAAATATACTCCGTACTATAATCATATTATTATATCATAATAATATTATTGTTCGCTGTAAGAACACACATTTGTTACACACAGTAAATAAAAACTTCTCTGAACGCTCTTGAAATAGTAACCTTAAACCATACGAACTTCAATACAACATGTTTTTTTATGGTCACCTGTACTTTGGTGTGCAACTACGTCACAGGATTGGCCGTTTGGCGCGAATTCGTAACCAAGGTCATAAGTCGCGTCGCCTCGGTAAATAATGGCGGACCGAATTTTCGATCGCGATGTTTTTTTGTTTTATTTGTGTAAACAATGAGTTTGAAAGTTAAGTAGTGATCGTTGTGTATGTGTTTATATGTAATCTAAGAAGTTATGGTGGTATTAGAGTGGATGTGATATTAGTTTGGTTTTTATAAGTGAAAATATTGGTGGTGTTAGCTGAAAAAAGTTAAAAATAAAATATATTGGATTGTTTCGCCAACTGGTATGTAATTATAATTGTTATAAATATATTATTCTAGTAGCCCATGTAACTGGGATTAAAATGAGATATAGTGTATTTCGCTTACATAATGCAATATTACGTAATCATTGTTTTTTTGAAGTGTTATGCCGTTAAAAGTCGTTAGCGCGAATTTCAAATCATTTTACGTATTTTGCCTAAAAATCACGCGAACACGTAAAAGGTTAACACACGCGGTAGATCCCGTCTGTCGGATAGACTCGAAGGACCTTTGTACCTGGTTGCTGGTAGAATCCAGAACAAACGGTAAAGTCGCGGTATCTGCTTAACACACGCGGGAGATTCCGTCTGTCGGACAGACTCGAAGGACCATAAAGATGTACGGTGAGATTCCTTACACCTTGTGCTGATGATAACTGTGAGTAGCGCGAGCCGAGGTTTCTTTGATTGTGACCAAAGTGTCATCGGCGTAACAGATTACGCCGATGACACTCAGAAGTCGCCTCGAAGGGCCCAGTCGTACCCCATGTTCCACAGGAGTGGTCCAAGGACAGACCCCTGCGGAACACCGCACGACATGGGCCGACGACTCAAAACTCCATCTCGGTCCTCGTACATGACGGTACGCTCCTCTAAATAGTCTGCCACTAGCCGCCTCAGGTACCCTGGCACTCCGTGATAGTGAAGTGCTTCCCTGATGCAGCTGAATGGCAGACTATTGAACGCGTTGGCGATATCCAATGACACCGCCAACAGCACGCCGCCACAGCTCACTACCTCTTCGGTCACGGCCCTCAGGCACAACAGAGCACCGACCGTCGAACGCCCCGCTCGAAAACCGGATTGGGCGTCCGACAAATCGGGGCCGACCTCGCCAAGGCGCCAAGCGACCGAGTCGGTAGGCCGTGTCCCGGCTTCCTTAAAAGTACCAGCTTCCCGCTCTTCCAGCAATCAGGGAAGCGCCCGGACGCCAAGCTAGCGTCGAACACTTCCCTCAAATCGGATGTAAAGGTGATCCAAGAGCGTCTCAACCACTTCCAGGACACGCCAGTTCCTTACTCGTGCGGCGAGAGCAGGGGTAGCGAACGAAAGGTTCACTATCGACCCCCCCTGTTGTCGCACGCACGGGTTGGTGGAGCCTCTGTTTAGGAGACAGAGGCCCACCGATGCCGCCCACTCCTCCACGGCATCGCCGCGTGCGTCCGTCCTTTTTTTTTTTTTTTTTTTGTGCGTGTGGATACCCCCTCGGGCCGTCACCCCACCGGGGTTTTCGGTGGGGCGGTGTGTCGGAATCGAACCGACTAAAACCACACGGTGTGCCGTACTGCGCCTTAAGTAGGAGGGATCCGGGAACAGCTTTATTACGACATCCGGAACCCTCCTAGCGCCTGCCCGCTAAAGCGCGGGCACCACCATCGGGTACAATCCTCTCAATTAGGCGACGTCCAGGCACACGCGGACGCCGCCTCCTCGCGGGGGGCCACTACAGCGGGTGGAGGGGAAAACCCGTCCCGTCCACCCGCGGCTACACTCAGGGCGGCATGAGGCGCTGGTATGCGCGCCTCCGCCGCCCGGTTCGCCGGCGGCGAATTAGGTCCGAGTGGAGATCGTCCTCCCGGACCCTTTCCGCCGCCTCCTTCTGCGAGATGACGTCCTCACAGAAGGTCGCGACCGCGGTAAAATTCCTGTCGCTACCGGCCATGGAGCGTATGACGGCCGGTAGCGAGGGATCTCCTCCGATGACTGCAGTGAGGGCCCGACGCTGCGTCGCCCAGGCGGAGCAAACCGCCAGCGTGTGCTGAGCCGAGTCCTCACTGCAGTCGCAGTGGTGACAGGCGGGACTCAGTTCCCTCCTAGCGACCGAGTGCAGGTACTTCCCGAAGCAGCCGTGCCTGGAAAGGACCTGCGTCAGTCGGAAGGAAAGGGTCCCGTGCTGCCGCCCTGCCCACTCGACGATGACCGGCTGGAGCGCCTCCACGGCGGCAAAGCCAGCACGTGGAGCCTCCAGCCGGGACGACCAACGAGCCATGGTGGCTCGGCGAGCGGCCTCACGCCATTCGCGTACCTCTTCGGGCGGGGGCCGACTGCCGCTTCCCGCCCGGAACTCAGCCGTTCGCCGATATACTTCAGCGAGCACTTCCGCCTCCAAATCCCACGGGGGAGTCCCGGCCAACGCGTACGCCGCCTCCGTCGACACGGTGCGGTATCCGCGTATGGCTCTGACCGCCATAACCCTCTGAGGGCGCCAGAGGCGCGCCCTATTTTGGGCGGTCAGAGCTCCCGCCCACACCGGTGCACCGTACAGTGCCATTGACCGGACAACCCCCGTGTACAGCCGTCTCGTAGCGACGCTGGGTCCGCCCAAATTGGGCAAGAGTCGCCCAAGGGCGGACGCAGCGCCGACCAGCTTCGGAGCAAGCTGTCGGAAGTGCTCGTCGAAGAGCCACCTACCGTCGAGGATCAGGCCCAGATACCTTATGTGGGCCTGAACCGGTACGAGGACCGAGTTGACCACGATAGAGGCGCCAGGGGGTGGACCACGATGGGGCCCATGGAATAAAAGGGCCTCCGTCTTATCCAGGGCTACCCGCAAGCCCAGCGCCTCGATGCGCCCGACCACCAGAGAGACTCCCCTGGTAGCCAAGCGCGCGCCGCCTCCTGAAAGTTCACCCCCCGGGCTGTGACCAATGTGTCATCGGCGTAACAAATTACGCCGAGCCCGGGGGGGAAGTCGCCTCGAAGGGCCCAGTCGTATCCCATGTTCCACAGGAGTGGTCCAAGGACAGACCCCTGCGGAACACCGCACGACATGGGCCGACGACTCAATACTCCATCTCGGTCCTCGTACATGACGGTACGCTCCTCTAAATAGTCTGCCACTAGCCGCCTCAGGTACCCTGGCACTCCGTGATACTGGAGCGCTTCCCTGATGCAGCTGAATGGCAGACTATTGAACGCGTTGGCGATGTCAAGCGACACCGCCAACACCACGCCGCCACAGTTCACTACCTCTTCGGTCACGGCCCTCAGGCGCAACACAGCACCGACCGTCGAACGCCCCCCTCGAAAACCGAATTGGGCGTCCGACAAATCGGGGCCGACCTCGTCAAGGTGCCGGACGATGCGGGCAGAGAGGACCCTCTCAAACAATTTACCCGCCTCGTCGAGCAACACGATGGGCCTGTAGGCCGCGACCGAGTCGGTAGGCCGTCCCGGCTTCCTTAAAAGTACCAGCTTCCCGCTCTTCCAGCAGTCAGGGAAGCGTCCGGACGCCAAACTAGCGTCGAACACCTCCCTGAGGCGGTCGGACATGTGGTCGAGGGCTAGGGCCAACACTCGGGCAGGGATCCCGTCTGGCCCGGGGGCGGTGTTCTTGGAACGGATCCGTAGAACAGCCGCCCCTACCTCCGCCTCCGTGACGGGCGGAACACCATCATCCTCGTCCTCCCCGTCGTCTCCGGCCAAGGGGGCCATCGACGGGGGTACGTGCTCCACCCGTTGCGGGAAAAGGCCCTCAACCACTTCCTGCAGGAAGCTGGGCTGGAGAGTCTCCGTAAGGGGGGGGCCCGACGCGCGGAGCTTTTGTTGCGCCGCGCGATATGGGCGACCCCAGGGGTCACGATCGAGACCCTCCAGCATCTCCTTTCTCTTTCCTTCTTTGGCACGGCTAATGGCCAGCTTCAGAGTTTCCCGCGCCTCTCGGTACTCCTCATGAAGCTGGTCCTCTTCCCCCTCTTCGCGGCGACGCCGCCGGCTGCGAGTGTAGGACCTCCGGGCACGAGTACAGGCCGCACGGAGGTCCGCCAACTCCTGGGACCACCAGTAGACCTCCTTCCTTGGAGGCCGACGACCTCGGACGCGGGGCATGGCCGCATCGCAAATCTGCGTAACCGCATCGCGAAAGCGGCCTGCCCCCGTCATGTCTACCTCCTCAGTCAGAGGCTGCGGAGACAGCCAAGAGTAAATGATGGCTGCCTCCTCTAGTAGGTCCCTGTCCAACTTCGAAACAGCCCACCGCGGGAAGCGGGAAGAACGCCGCGCCGTGTGACCCCTTCTGGGGTCCTGGGTCCGGGAGAGCTCAAATCGGATATACAGGTGATCCGAGAGCGTCTCAACCTCTTCCAGGACACGCCAGTTCCTTACTCGTGCGGCGAGAGCAGGGGTAGTGAACGAAAGGTCCACTATCGACCCCCCCTGCTGTCGCACGCACGTGTTGGTGGAGCCTCTGTTTAGGAGACAGAGGCCCACCGATGCCGCCCATTCCTCCACGGCATCGCCCCGTGCGTCCGTCCTGGGGGAACCCCACGCAATGGACTTTGCGTTGAAGTCCCCCAACACTAAGACGTGCCCAGACGCTAGTCGCCGCATCGAGGTCTCCAAGTTGTTAAGGAAAACCTCGAAGTCGCTCAGACTCCGGTTGGGGGAGAAATAGACACCATATATGGTGATCCCCCCCCCACTCGGCAGCAACATATCCAGTACCCTTGTCTCTTAGCGACAAGGGTGGGGAATGAGCCGCCGTGGAGCTGACGACTGCCACGGAGCCGTCCCGGTCACCCAGCCAATTTGGACGGGGAGGAACGTAATAGGGCTCCGCGGCTACGGCCACACCGATCGACCACTCCGCCATGGTTTGCAGGAAAAGGTCCTGCGCACCGGCAGAGTGGTTTAGGTTCGTCTGGACAAGGAGGCCAGAGACTTGGTCCATTTATTAGACCGTCTCTACAATCTCCTCCATGGGCGACGACGACGAAGCCAAAATTACATCGGTGGCAGCCTGGGTCGATAGGCTAGCCCCCGATGATTTTTGAGTGCGGGGAGGCTTGCAGCCCCCCTGTCCCATCTGGTGATTGGCGGGCAAACCACCCGCCGCATACGCTGGGCAGTGAGGGGCAGCGGAACATTCCGCTGCCTTGTGCCCCGGTCGACCGCAACGGAAACAGAGTCCGCTGCAGTCAAAACAGCTCGCGCACTTGACGCGGGTGTGTCCCGACGATAGGCATTTGAAACACCTCATCGGTCTCGCCACCAGGACTGTTACCCTGGCGTTCACGAAACCGATGAGGACCTTGCCGGCGTCGCCCAAAATTTTCGCTGACGCTACGGGACAGCTGACCCACACCGCGCCAAGGCCTCCTGGACCGGGGCGGATGGTGCCGACTCTCATTTTGTCCGCGTTGCATCCCGTCCTCTCCTGAACGGCAACGCGGACGTCCTCCACCGTCACAGAGTCATCCAGGCCCGAAATGCGCAGCTCCGCGCACTTGGTGGGCCTGGCGATCTTGACACCATCCGTGGCTGCAAATATACCCCGCAGCTTCTCGGCGAAAGTATCAGCCGCTTTCGCGCCTTCAGCCCCGGGGAACTCCAAAAGTCGAGCCCCCGTCTGGGCGAGGCGCATCCTCACACCTACAGTCCCGAACTCTCCGGCGAGGCTGTCCCGGGCTTTCTTAAAAACGGCTGCGTATGACAGCCCGCCGTCTGTCGCCTCCGGTGATACGGTGATCACCACAGCCGCTGTCTTAGGCGTCTGCAGCTTTCTCGGTTTCTTTGTGGTGGCCACTGCCACCGATGGCGACTGCGGTGCAGAGGCTGCTTTCTTGGCAGCCTTCTTATTCCGCTTTCGGGACCTTTTGCCTCCCTCGACTTTCTGCCACCCGTCGCTGGATGAGGCAGACGTCGGCTGAGCAGATGTGGAAGGGACAGGCACAGTTTCAGCGCCAGAAGCAATGGGAGGCGGGGTCGTCCCCTTGCTTGCCGGAGATGGGAGCGGAGGATATCCTGTTGCCGCCGATGTCACGGCTTTGGCTTATTGCCCAGCTTTTGTTGCGGTCGCTTTTTTTGTAGCCTTAGCCGCTCGTCCGGCTTTCGGCACGGGCGCAGGGTTCGGTGCTGACGCCGCCGCGGCATAGGAGACCGCAACGCGGCCACCTGAGACAGGAAGCGGCGTCGGGACTGACGCGGCTTTACCTTTGTCCGCGGCAAGTGGCGGTCGTATTACGGGGGCAGGAGGCAGTCTTGCCTCCAGGCCAGCAAGACGCCCATCTATCATCCTCCACACTGCGTCAATAACTTGACGCAGGTGGGAATCCGGAACTTCAGGGGGCGAGGCGGAGGGAGCAGGTTGCCGCTCTACCTGGCTCGATCGCTCTGGGCAATCTGCCTTAGCCCTAAATAGAACGAACTGAGCGCTGAGCTCGGCCACCTGCTTCGTCAATAAATCGTTTGCCGCCTGGAGGCGCGCCACGTCACCGATGAGAGTCTCGACGACTCCCGAGACGGCAGAGGAGGAGTCCTTTAGGGCCCTGACGAAAGAGCCCTTCAGATTGGTGGACTTGGTTGCCACTTTTTGTATGATGGCCACCGCCACACTCGTCCTCTCCTTCAATGACACCGGTGTTTGAGGGACAGAGCCCCCTTCCACCGGCGCCCGGATCTTTATTAGAAGATCCGCGATCTCCTCCTCAGCAACGACCTCACCTTCTGCACGCGCTCGCGTATACGCTTCCGCCTGTGAGAAGACGGAACCTACCGGAGACGGAATCGGGGTACGCGACCTCGACCTCCCTCTTATGCTACTGGCCACTTTAGGAGGGAGCATGTCTGTGGATGGTTCACAGTCCCCGTCCTTTGAGCGACCCCGTTTCCGGTTCTCAGGGTCGCGAAGCTCAACTTCCATCTCTACGACCTCAGGGCTATTATCTGACAAGATAATCCGGCCTTGGAACGTAGTCGTTCCGAAATTCTTCTGCTCCCAGGAGTTATATTAACTCCTGAGAGCTCTTTCGAGATAGGCGTCCGGAGTAGAACCTCCTCATCGTTAGACGAGGTGTCGTCCGCCTTCTGACTATCCGCCTTCTTACTCTTCTCCTTCTTCGTCACTTTCTCCTTCTTTTTTTCATCCGTTTTATTTTGTGTTAAAAGTATTTCATTTTCCATAATATAACCCACGAGATGGGGAGAAATAAAAGGTCGACCCGGGCAGAGATCCCCAATACCCGGGCAAGCGAAGGTTTATACCCAACCGAGGGGTCCGCAGGTGCCCCGGCTGGGAGTGCGCTTGCGACTGAACTACCCATCAGCCATGCATCCCCTGGTCACGCACCAGAACACGGGATTCGGGGTAATTTTTTAGAGAGGTTTTCTTCCTCGCAGTCCGGGCGGCTAAGCCAAGACCCTCGTCCCCCATCCGAATCGCGAAACATGACCACAACTCCTTTCGGGATTACGATATGCCGACGGTGGCAAGGAAACTAAATCTTGCCATGCCTACTCGGTGGCAGTGTGAGTGCACACCGAGCCCGCCCTCTTTCTCCACTGAGAACAGCGGAGAAACTCCGACCCATGGAAGGGTCCCTCCTTCGTGATTTTTTACCGAGGTTTTCATCCTCATAACTCCGAAGAGCGAAGAGCCAACAGAGGAATCGACAGACACGCCCGCTCTGTTGGACCAGCCTCGACCAAGTGGCCAAGAAAATATGGCCTCCTCTCCTTACTAGAATATTAGCCGTTGGCGATGACGCCGTCCTCAAAAACTGAGGAAGAAAGGCAGCGTCATCGCCAACGTTTCCAGGGTGCACCAAGTGGAGGTTTTCTAGACAGCACCCCCGTGCGTCCGTCCTAGGGGAACCTTACGCAACGGACTTGGCGTTGAAGTCCCCCCACTTGGGCACTAGGACGTGCCCAGCTGCTAGTCGCCGCATCGAGGTCTCTAGGTTGTTGAGGTCTCCGGTTGGGGAGAAGTAGACACCATATATGGTGATCCCCCCATTCGGCAACAACATATCCAGTGCCCTTGTCTCTTAGCGACAAGGGCGGGGAATGAGCCGCCGTGGAGGTGACGACTGCCACGGAGCCGTTCCGGTCACCCAGCCAATTTGGGCGGGGAGGAACGTAATAGGGCTCCGCGGCTACGGCCACAGCTATTGACCACTCCGCCATGGTTTGCAGGAAAAGGTCCTGCGCACCGGCAGAGTGGTTCAGGTTCGTCAGGACAAGAAGGTTGGAGACTTGGTCCATTACTTGACTGTCTCTACAACCTCCATGGACGACGACGACGACGCAGGATTGACATCGAAGGCAGTCTGGGTCGATCGGCTAGCCCCCGAAGTTTGGTGAGAAGTGCGGGGTGGCTTGCAGCCACCCTGCCCCATCTGATGGTTGGCGGGAAGATTTCCCGCCGCATACGCTGGGCAGTGAG
>CAWLEN010000090.1:0-16833 GCA_963859945.1 Euplagia quadripunctaria | reverse complement strand
GGAGGTTCTCAATTCGACTTTTTTTTTTTTTTCAATTTGGTCCAGTTCTGATAATGGCATCCATGAGTAAACAATATATAAGTCTTTTAGGGAATAGTTTTTTTTGGTAAAGTCGGTTTTTTTTTAAAGAATTATTTTCATTCTAACCAAAATAAAATTAAAAAATTAAATACTTATAAAGCCATGATATTCTTTTTAAAAACGAGTTTACGTATCGCACAACTGTGATGGAACTTTTTAACAGATATAAAATATATTATTACTATTATTTGCGCAGACGGACGGTCGCTTGGAATTCTTGTCGGAACCCCTGGCGGCTACACTCAACACTCTAGTGCCGCTAGTGCAAAAAGCGGAACAACTGATACATGAACACATACTAAAGACGACCTATGGGGTACTCGTGGAACATCTACAACCATCTACTGAGAAGACATTAAAGCATATGGTAAGTTGTGGCATGGGATTCGATAAGTAAAAAATATTGATTTCGTACAGTACTCCGAGAGCAAGCACTACAATTGTTATTTAATGTATTTATGTATAGTTAAGACAGACTTAGTATGTGTTGTTCAAGTATTAAAAATAAGTTTTAAACCCATTGCCATCCATCATTCGCATACACTATTGGAGTAAATTCAATAGTATTCTATCCTGGAACTCCTCAACTACACACTACAGTCATGGTGCATCAAGTGTCTAAAGAGTTTATATTTAAATAATAATTCCCTGAAGTACCTTGTACCCTTGTGTAGAAGATACACATAAAAAAAAATATGTAACCCACTCAACTAAAATTCCTATCCAGAGGCTTTTCACCCCTAATTAACAAAATTGCAAATGACGAGACTCGTTTCAAAGGACTATTTGCTGTTTTTCGGTCATTATGTTCTTACACACGATTCCAGGCTATTATATATATGCTTAATATCTGTTCTGTGTAAGTCTTAGTTCACACTAATATGACTTTTTCCTGATCTCATTAATCGTGGTTCATCTTGTACAAACTTGTACATATTTTGTATTGTAGAATGTATTTTTTAGAATTATTTCATTGCGTAGGTAAAATATTGGGAGAAGATATTGGAACGTCCAGCCGGTAGGCTGGCATATGAGAAAGTATTCGCTGATAACTCTGGATACACTCTTGGCAAGATTCTGCTGTCGGCGCCTAACGCTAGGAACCCTTATGCTGAAAGAGTCATAAAGTAAGTTTTAAGTTTTTAAGAATTTGAATGGAATGTATTCTTAATTTGGAAAAAAAAGAAGTAATCTCATACGAACTTGGGCACTAACCCAGCAGTAGAGAAGAGTAGTGCTACTAGGTTGTAATCTATTATTATATTAACCTAAGTGTATGTATAATGTATTGTGTACAAAAATATTCATGTAATTTAAAAATAATGTTAGGCTGAAAGAAAGTCATTGATAGCGTGGAAAACTGAATCATATAAGTACTAGGAAACCTGGGTTCCTCAGCCACCGCATGGACAAAATGCTTAAAACAATTTACTATGTTCCTGTATATATAGTGTATGTACCATGTATATCCTAATGTGTCAAATATTTCAGGCTATTTATCAAAATATTCAATGGATGCGAGAGTGAACTGAGCAGTGCTCTCTGTATATCAGTGTGCAAGTTTATTGGAGTTGCTGACCAGCAGAAGCTATCCATATTATTGGCACACATATGTATGGGAGCACCAGGTGAGACAGGAGGAAAAGGTCCTTTAACATTTGCCTGCAAATTCTTAAATCTGATTCATATGTTATAGTTATTGTTGAAATCATCAAAATTTATCAATAAGTTATTACTTCTGCCTATAAAAAAGTATTTAAATGTAACGATTGCAAATGTTATACTGCTTTAACCAATTATATAGCTATGCGTTTATGTATATATTATCCTGATCTCGTTAATTAGATGATAAACAAAATAACCAATATAGTTATTGGGAATAATGCAATTAGGTATTTGACGTTATAATGTTATTTTTTTAAAATAAAACATTTTAAAGAATCAGCATTATATTTATATAGCAACAAGCGGTGCAAATGGGACTGCTAACGGCACGCCCACAGAAACGGAGCTCCCCACGCCTACGTCATCAGCGCCTGAAGCGGTGAGCAATCCCGCCTCACTTGCACTGCGAAACGCACTCCGCAGTGTGTTCCGCAGTGAGAGTGATTCTCAGCCTCGCAATGAGAACAGCGCTCAGAGAAATGATTCAGATTTACCTGTCTTTGATACACCGTAAGTTTACTTATTTTTGTTTTATTATATGCATATTTGAATTGAAGATTACCTTTAGATTTAGAACATCACAAGCTTTAAAACCTTACATTACAAATTCCATCCTCGTCATATACTACGTTTTACTAAGATATTGTGGACTCCAAAAAATTGTGTTTAATATACAGCTGAAACGTGTATATTTAAAAAAAAATGTACAGCTAACTGTGTCAAGTTTTGTTAATCCAAAGAGTAGTAGAAATGTAGCCGAATTATTACCAGGATTGCCCGGTAATAACTTGGCTACATTTCTACTACTCTCAAGGCATGACTAATGATGAAGATAAACCAATTTTCTTGATTTATAGATCTCCAGCACCAAGAGCACAATCTGAAAATGCAGAACAACCGGCTAATTCAGGTAAAATTTTAATTTATTAAATAGTGGTTATGATTATAATCGATTTTTTGTTGTAACTTACAAATTTCTCCTAAATCCAGATTTATCCATCAATTTGTAATAAATTTTGCTTACTTAACATAACTTTCTCGATCATTTATGCACAATATACATGTAGTATTAATATTTATTTAGTGTAAAATATTATCTTAATCGTCTATATGTAATGCTTTAAAATCAATATGATTATCAAACAGAAAGCTGCAGCTGGTCGGACGGCAGCAAAGAAAGTGCTCCAGCAGGTGGCGCCACCGCCGCCGTGGTCGCGGAGCCTGCGCCCGCGCCGCTGGCCGACGCAGCCAACGACAACGCCGCGCTGCTCACGGCCTTGTGCAAACATATCGTACTACACAGGTGACGCTAATGATACTAAATCTACGGATTAACTAAAATGTTCTGTGTTGGCCAATAAAAAAATTTGTTCGTGACGGACATGCGCAAATCGAACAAAAACATTTTTTTATTCAAGAAAGTGCTGCTAACTTTGAATGTGAAACTAAGTAAAGCATACTTGTTGGCATTTGTTTTGCACACATACACGTGTTTTTCTCTCCATAGCTTTCTGTTACACGGTTTTCGTCTTACCGACAACTTTGGAATCAGTTTTTAGCCTTCTTTATTCTATAGAATGTCTAAAATATGTCAAAATCAATTCGTAGACCAACAAAATTTATTTTTAAATTATTAGCGCTAGATTGAATGATCATCACATTGAATCGACACGTCTCGTGACTATACCAAGTCCTACGATATCTTCTTTCATAAATGATGTGTTAATATATATATCTTTGTTCGCCTACAGTGGTGATGACGTCAGTGAGCGTATGCTGAACACATTGATAGGTGTTTGCGGTGAGGGCTCGTGCTCGCCGTTACTATTGCGGGAAATGTGTCGATTGGCCGACGCGCATGCTGGCAGGGACCACCAACTATTGTTCCCGGCTGCTGTTGGATGGCTCTCCGCTTGGTAAATGTTTCATTCTTATGTCAAACATCGTCAGATAACTACAATAACGTAAGAAAGGGCAGGCAGAGATGTATGACACCCTATATAAATTAAGGCTCATTGTATAACACATAACTACGTTTAAAAAGCTTTAGTGTTATCAATAAACAAAAATATGAAAGCTTTTTCTTCGACGCTTAGCTTTACTATTTACATTAATTAATTAAGCGAACATTAGTTTATGTCTTCACCTTACATAAACACGGTTAATGACCACTACCAGCACAGTGTTGTAATAGAAGTAGAAATACTTTTAATAGTGATTAGATTGCCTACGAGAACTTGAGAAGAAAGGTCCTAGCTCGGCTAATACGGAACCGCTCTAGTGTTAAAGAACGAACATGAACATTCAAATATAAACTTGTTTAAAGTTTTGCTGTTTAGATACATTTTACAAAGATAACAATGCAAACAGCGCAATTTGAGGCGCGGTGCGGGAGCGGTATTGTATAAATGAGCTACGACTTTAACATCACTGGTGTTCCGAGTCTTTAAAAGCCGTGCTTTTTTACTTATTTAGCTGTATAATAAACTGCCTTGATAGTTATTTATAATACTACGACTAAGAATATACCTTATGATTTATTGTTACTTCTAGCGTTGACAATCTAAGCAGCCCAGAAGTCCTAGAAAAATTAGAAGAAGGGCAAGTCGATGGAAACTTGGCACCACAAATCGAGTCCGCATGCGTATTATTGTCGTATCTGGCTGATGCCTTACATGCCATCAATACTACACAGCCACACAGTAAGTCATTTTGATGATCATTGTTATGGTTGAGAAAATTATTGACTTATATTTATTTTATTAAAGAATACCCTTTTCCACAAATGCTACCAAGATCTTATCGATCAATTAAAGCAGTCCTAGTAAAAATTGTTCAATGGATAGACAGTATAATGCGTTAAGACTTCTCATATACATATTTTAAAACTAAAATTTAAAAGCACACAGTTTGTATAACGAAAGTAGAGATTTTTTCTTTGCCTCTAGGCACATTAGAAAGCATTTTTTTTAATTAATTCACTTAAAATCCCGTTTATGTGATTAGTTAATTTTTTACTTATTTAAAATAAATGCTTATTATGCTTACCTTGTTACTGGTGCTTGTGGCAACTCAACACCTTCTGGATTGAATCTCTTTTCTCATTAGACTTTCTCTCACTCAGAACAATGCTTTTAGTTAGTAATAATTTATTTATTTTGTTATTATTTTCTCTTTGTAGCTTGGCGTTCAGTGAGCCCGACCTGGGAATCACCTTCGGATCTAGGATTTGACTTGGATTATACTGACGAACAACAAGACGACGACGATACGAGTGCTGATGATTCGGTACGCTTGAATTTATTTGTAATCGAGACAAAGATTATAGAATAATGTCTTTCAAGAATCAATTTACGGGTATATTGATATTTTATAAAATAATTTAAAGCATACGTCACCATCTAAAGCAAACTGCTGGTAAAAAGTAGCCTTTGTAAATAAATAATTGGAAGGTTTCATTAAATCCACAACTAACTTTCTAATTTGTCATATAAACAATTATTCTTCATGTACTATCGAAGCTCTCACGTATGCCTTCACTTAAGGTAAAATATGTTCCTTGAGAACTTGAAAATACAAGGCTCGAATACTTAATACTACATATGATAGAACATAAATCAGTAAATTGGGGCTCCTTGCATTTAGGCTATTATATTGATTTACGAATTTTAGACGAAAATATATTTAGCAGTAAGGATCAAAATGAAAAGTGATTCGTTTTCTATTCACTCAATAACAAAAAGCCAACTTCAGTGGCCAAAGTTGTTCTTAATACCTTTTTTTTTTGATAGGATGAAGACGCAATGCTTCAATACAAGTTGTGCACATTTACGGTGACTCAACGCGAATTTATGAATCAGCACTGGTACCACTGCCACACGTGCAAGATGGTGGACGGCGTGGGCGTGTGCACTGTGTGCGCGCGCGTCTGCCATCGCGGACATGACGTCTCGTACGCTAAGTTTGGCAATTTCTTCTGTGACTGCGGAGCAAAACCCGATTCTAGGTAATGTATACAAGTATATTTCATACTCTTCAAGGATTTTTTTTCTGGATGAAAATTATCCTCTATCCTTTTCCTTTTTCCCTGACAGCGTGCATACATATGCAAAATGTCATGATGATCGGTTGAGTCTTTCGGGCGTTAAACCGTAACAAACAATCACATTTGTATTAATAATATTGGTTAGTATATTAACAGTTGGATATGATATATAAGAATATAACACAATAACAACAGTTTAAGGAGCTAAGAGTATGTCTGGTAAAATTGAGAGAGAGTACGGAGGTTCTTTCGTAGTCTCCAGCTCCTGGTCTCTTTGTTCTGCAAGGTGTAAGACCATGTAGAATCACGCGATTATCGCTTCTGGAGTTGTATTGTTATGTGCTGGTATATATAGTTCACAATGCTCAAATGTCACTGTAGCAATATTTATAACAATGTTCCAATATATAAAGGCGTTGTTGACTGTTGTCGATGTCTTTATGCTTATTCAATGTTACTTTTCTTACATAAATTATGATATAAGTCAATCTTGAACTTGTTTTTCTACAAAAGCGTCGAGGAAAACGTTTATTGCTGCTTATACTAAAGTGAAGATATTTCGGGTTGAATAGTAAAAATAACTTCCAAGTCGAAAAATGCGTAAACCTATTTTATTATACTGCTTACAGTGCTTACTTAACATGAAAGAAAAAAAGAACAGAGTACACAAAAAATGGTTGCGTTCTCAATTCTAACCACAAAGAAATCATACCTGGTGTTGCAGTGTCCTAGGTGGAGGACCCCTGGTATTATAAAATACTTATTTCTGTATGCAGCTGTCAAGCGCTCGTGAAGCGATCGGTGACTTTAGGCGGAGCGCGAGATGCCGGCACCGAAGAGACAACGCCTGCTCCGTCCCTGCGGCGTCGTCCGTCCAGTCCGGCACCTCCTGCGATACTGGCACCACCACGCCGACCTGTTCTCGCTTCCAACATTCAAGGTAGCTCTAATTTAGTGATTTTACAGACTCCAACCAAAAAATCTTAATGTCAATCCATTACCCATTTTATTGAATAAAAATCGATTTTTTCAGTATCACGGAGTATCACGCCATGAGTTCGGTAACACTTGAATACTTACACCCATTTCATGCAGTTTATTTTTTGAAAAATATAGACAATAAAAAGTGAACCCGAATTAATGAATAAATAAAAATCTGTTTTATTTTAATTTTAGAGCATACTTGTGTTTATTTCACCTCCAACTTAAAATATAAATTAAAAAAAAATCTATATATGATTGATGCATGACTGTGTCATCGTAGAAATTGTGGTCATCGAGTAAATGCTTTTATAACATTTATAATGCTTATCAAAATATTTTAATATCCTAACATTTACAATTAATAAGAGTAACAATTAATAAGTTTTAAGAATTTTCTTGTCTGTAAAGTTGTACAGGATGTATTTGAAAAAAGAGCACTTACTTAAATCACTGAAAGGTCATGACTCTAGCATGGAGTTACAATAAGAATTAAATAAAAACAATTCGTTTACAAGTTATGACCGTCTGCATTTCCTGGTATTTTTGTTTTTCATAAAAATAGGTGGAATGTGTAAAGTTAAAGATTTTAAATCGTACGTATTTTTTGTGCCTAAAATCGAATCTTTCTTCATAATAATATAAAAAAACTAAAAATTATCGATAGAATAATCTAAGCCATATTATGCGTTTAAATTATTTCATCAATAATTTTTGGTTCGATTTTATCATCACTACGTATCTAGTAACTTCAAATACCAAACGTCACCGAACCCATGCTATGTGAAAAATGGTATAGACTCTTTGTCTTTGCGGCACTTGTATTGCGAGTGTTGCGTTTGCTGCATTGCCTTTCATACGTGATGTGTCATTGTTAACCAGTTGTGACGTATCGATGTTGTTAAAACTGTGAGTGTGTATTGTCAGGTTGCCGCCACTACCTGTCGCAGTACTCAGGGTGGGGCGCGTGCATCTCTCGTGTGCGGCGCCTACTGGAAGCTCTGGCGGGCGGAGTGCGTCTAGCGTGCGAGCGCGCCGCACCGACGGGCGCGCACGGCCGGGCGCAACGAGCACTCGCAACGCTGCACCTTGGGGAGAAGAAGTTCACACATACTGATAATCTCATGCTACCCACACTCGGTATTTTTCATTTTATTTATTTAAGATCCACCAACAGTAGTAACATTTGTGAGAGTTAAGATTACAATGATTTTTTTTTGTACTACAGCACAACCAATTATGTATAATAGGTAGATAAAAATAACATGTTAAATTTTTACTAAATAATACATAATTGTATTGAATAGGATAAGTTGACTGTTAAGTCTAATCAGATTATCTTTAATACGCGTCATAACGGTAGGTTTAGTAAAAACTTGTAGAAAATAACAACTTGTGACGTCATACTACCCTATTCTCATTTTAAATATACTTTTACAAACTAGAATGCTAGGAGTAATCTCACCACTATTGCTATAAACTATATATATATAAATATGTTGTTTGTACCTTCATCAGCATAGTGATTGTTATACTTTATGTTACTAACTTATAAATATTAATTTTTTTAGCTACTATTTATTTTTTTAGTTACCAGATTAGTTGATGAAGCGATAAGTAAGGAAAATTAAAAAAAAAACAAAATTTTGAAATAAAATATCTACTAATCATATATCTAGGAATTTATTTAATGTTTATTTTGAATAGTGCGCCATTCCAAAGCGGAACTTTCTACTTCCTAGTTACTACACCCTTTTCACGGACATGTTTTATACACATACATCGTTCACCTTACCTCTTCCCTCCATACATATAGTACGGTTTACCACTATGGGGTCGTTCATTAATCACGTGAGGTTCGCAAGGGGTGGAGGGGTTCGGAAAAAATCACGAAATATCACAATAAAAAGAACACATACACAAAAGAAAAACAGCACGTGATTAATGGACGACCCCTATTTTCAATCAAATAAATACAAGTTTTTGATGTTTGATGTGGCGACAACATAAACTAATAAAAATTACCTTCCACATAACGTAAGCGGCATTTTTGTGAAATGTGTAAAACATATGATCTTTTAAAGACTTGACAATAAATATCCAGAAATCAAAATGGCTGCGTACCAATGTACTCGTTATTCCCCAGGCTCTCAGGAAGGCGCATTCGAAAACGTTCGAATGTCGTACACCGGTGAAACAGGACAAACTATCCGTCAATTGATGTCAGCGCATAAACTACGGCGTGTCGCTATGTGTTGTCTCGCCTCGCCACAGGGACGGCGGCAACACCTCGCTGTTTCGCATGATAAAGGTTAATATATCTACTACTATTAAAAACATGATGTCTACAAAAAACAGTTCTTATAAATTCGACTTCTTTCAATCATAACATCTCAAGCCGAATATAATATTCAAGCAAGAGACAAACTGAGTAGTTAGGTTATAAAGTATCGCATTTTAAATCACTATTTGACGCTTGATATTTCTTGATTTACTATTTTTATATTAAATACTTAGATTATAGATTTATTTAATTCCGAGCATTTTCATATTTATTCACCTTTTAAACCTTCTCTGGACTTCCACAAGTAATTCAAGACCAAAATTAGCCAAATTGGTCTAGCCGAACGAACAGCAATTCTAAATATATATATAATATATATATATATATATATATATATATATTTAATAGAAAAATGTCATTTAAAGAACTCAATATTAACATTACATATTATAAATTATTATAACATTATATATTATTCTTACAGGAAAAATCACGGTTCTCCAACTTTCCGCTCTACTAAAACAAACAGACTCTTCTAAAAACAAATTGACTCTAACCCGGCTTTCATCTGCTCCTATACCGTTCATGGTACTGAGTCTCAGTGGCAATCCATGGAATGAAGATCTACTAGCCGTGTGCGGGCTCAAAGAGTGTCATGTATTGACGTTTAATAGTGGTGGTAAGTAGTATATAACATCCAGGGGAAAAAATGTACACAATCATAAAGTACGTTTACTATTTAATTTTCGAACATTGGTATTATAGACATAAGCTATGGTTGCAGGTGCCGTAGCCGACCACTTAGTGTTGAATACCGGTCTAGAAGGCAACAACTACGTCATCAAGGCAATATGGTTGCCGGGCTCACAGACTCAACTCACGCTAGTGACGTCAGATTTCGTCAAGATATTCGACCTGAGCAAGGATCTCAATAATCCGATGCATCACTTCCTCGTTCCCAGTGGAAAGGTAAGATTTTTATGGTATCTAGTCGGAATTTTCTAATTCTTCGCCTATTTATATATTTCCGAGTATAACATAAATGCTGCAGTAAAGTGTTCATCCGTCACTTGGCGTATAAGGCAAACTTACACCTACAGCTAGACGCACCGTGGCTGTGTAAAATTGCATTAGTTGGCAGCGGAAAACGTTCGTAACTAATTTTTTCCGCACTGATTTCTCCGACAACAATTTATGTTTTTCTATATTCGGTAAATTAGAAGTAAGAATAATTGTTGTGTTAATATATTTTTCAGAAAATAATTTATTATTTTTTGCATTATTATAAAATTATTATCAGTGTGTGTATCATCATCGTCATCAACGTGAACTGAAACTTCTTTTTTAAAAAGACTATTGGTGTCTGACTACGCAGTCTGTAGCAGTTTGATATATAATATTAGCTAGTGCGTGGTGTTCACACTGATATTCTGCGTGTAAATATACATATAAATCTAGTAAAATATCCGCCTTTTATTATTTAGGTGCGAGACGTAACATTCGTGAATCAGGATGGCGTGATGCACATGTTGTGTATGAGCTCCGCCGGTCACATTTACTGGCAGCCGATGAGTGAAGAGTCTCGGGCAACACTTGGCACCTTCTACGTCACCAATACTCTTGAAGTTTTGCATCCTGAAATACAGGTGAGATTGCAATTTTTTTTGTCAATATAAACGCCTGAAACTTAAGAAACGGAAATGACAATGTTCTTGCTAATTGGTAATAATAAGGGGAAAGAGCTAACTAAAAGAAAATTGTAAGGCTCATTATTGGAGCGAAGTCACCTATGGTTTTAGCAATTCCAGTTGTGTCTGAAATAAAAGGTAGGAAACCGAAAACCATTTTCCATGCCGTCATGTGATGTTTTTTAGCAACTTTTTGACTCTTTTCTCCCCCCTGGTGATACGTGGTAAGGTTTTAGACTAATCCCACCCCCCCACCCCCTTAGCCAAAATCACGTGTATTTTTTTAAGTTCAAAATACATTTAAAGTTTTCAAAATATTATCTTTAAATACAGAAACAATCGCGCGTTCTATAAAAAATAAATACACGTGATATCTCATTACGCCCCCTCTCCCCCCTTGTGATATTTCGTGATTTTTTCCGAACCCTCTCCCCCCTTTCGAGCCTCACGTGATTAATGGACAATCCCAATCAGGTGTGGAGTCGAAATCGTTCAAGTCCATTACAAAGTACCCAATGGACGCCTTTGATTGTCAATGTTAAGGTTCACTATTCCAAGATGACTACTGTACTTTTTAGCCTATTTTCTCTGGATACTGGAATACTATATGGTCCTATTCCACTGAATTTGTACACATCTATTTACTCACTGTCTCCTGTAGATTGCTGGCAGGTGAGTAATCCACTCGCTAAAAAATACAATATTTTGCATCAATAACAGTGATACAATCAACGAACACGTTCTAAATGATATCTAATGCTTTCTTTACTTTCTTTGTTTTAGGATGTAGCAGGACTAGTTGGAGGCGGTGGTGTCTCAATATACTATTCACATACCCTAAAGATGATGTTCTTCTCGTATGCCCAAGGCAAGAGTTTCCTAGCGCCACTCAATACTGTCGAAGAGAGTGTCAAAGGTAACAGTTCTATTTGATATTTAATGGGCAATCCTGTACTTGCCAACAAAAAAAAACGCTTTTGTACAAGATTATTCAATGAGTTTTGATACACACTTTTTATTATTGACAGTCTGTAGTTTACAAAATCATATTTTGTGAACTATAGACATCGTTTTTGTCGTAAAATAGCGCAGCGATGAGCGATAATGTAAGTAACAATGTATCTTATTTATACAACTCCATATAAGGCCTGATAGTAATCTATTAAGTTACCTATGGCTAGGGCTGCCGTCAGTCCCGGTTTCCCCAGATTTGTCCTAGTTTAGAGGGCGTCCGGGGAGAGTCCGGGCGGGGTTTTCTAAAAGTGTCTGGGTAAAACCCGGACACTCTGTGGCAGGGCCAACTTATAATTATTAGATGAACAAGCTGATATTAATTTTACAAAAAAAAATGGAATTGGCGATTTTTTAAGGTGTCCGGGAAAGAATCTCGATTTCACACATGTGTCCGGGATTTTTGAAGAGCTCGTCTGGCGTCGGCAATTTAAGTGATGGCAGGCCTGTAAAAGCTCAAAAAAGCCATACCGTTCAAACTGACTCCGATTTGACTCTACAGTCAACTTACTAAAATCTAACACTCTTATACATATGTTAACACCTCAATGCAATTCTATAGGCACAGCCATGATCGTGTTATCAACCAGTTCGAGTCAAAAGGAAGGGGGTGGTCGCGGCAGTGGGAAACAAGCCGGCGCCCAATCACTGTGCCAGTGGGCTGAGGTGCCCGGACATCCTGGCCTGGTCACCGCTGTTATGCAAGCCTCTAACAACCCTGTTGTACTGATGCTGACTCCTACTAATATATTCGTGCAGGAGATTAAGGTGAGTTTAGTTAAGACTAGTCAAACAGTTTTATAAGTATTGTTAACTATAGTTGGTTATCGATCACGGATAGAAGAGTGCCTGAATAATAATACATGTATCCGAGACATTTTATATTAAAAGGTAATTTGTGATCTGCTATTTACAATTTAAATACCAATCAATATAAATAAAAAAGAAATGCTGTTTGTTTGTAAGCGCATCACATGAGAATGGCTGGACCGATTTAACTAATTCAGTTCTTTTATATGTTAAAAATAGTCCGAATAAGGTTTTTAGGGTAAGAAAAATTGGCAAAGTTACCAGGAAAATTAAGAAATTCGGAAATTTAATTTTTGACAGGACATCTTTCGAGTCAGCTACTAAGCAAGTATGTTTTATTTCAAAAAGTTACCATCTAATAATTGTCATTTTCCGTATATTGTTTATTAAAATAAATGTATTACTTGCACCTAGTCCTTTAATATTTTTTCATAATGCACTTCTTAAAATCAGAAGTCATTCCGCGAGATTCATTTCTCGACCGATTTTCACCAGAATAAGAAACAATGACAAACAGACCGACAGACGCGCGAAAGTGATTCTAAAAGGATTCCGTTTTCATCTTCTTTACAGAAACCTAAATAAGAAACCGTTAACATTAGTAAACTAACAAATGCCAAATATCAAATTCATCTCAAAACTTACAAAATGAATCCATAATCTTTTGGTCAAAGGCATGCAAAATGCCTAGCCTATCTTCCAGTTTCTTAACGTAATGTCTAATGTGATGCTTTTAAAGACAGTCTCAGACGAAACATGTGGGTTGTCCGTGCAGGTAGTTCCAGCCAAAGCTAAAATCACGGACATGGTAGCGGTCCGGCACTGGTGCGGTGGCGGTGGTGAACAGAAGAGTACACTGATTTTGCTTTGCGAAGACGGCAGCCTCAGAATGTACGCGGGCAGTAACGAGCACACCGGCTACTGGCTGTCGCCCGCTATACAGCCCACACATGCTCCGCGCAGGCGCCCCAAGCTACTGTCGCACCACGCCAAGGGGAAGGAACAACAGGTTAGTACTTTACACATACGCACAAAGATTTATTGAGTGAATTTGTAACGGATATATAAAAAAAATCATCTTTCTACTTCTGAAAAACTGACAGCACGGGTTAGGTTACAAAGCATACAAGCAAAGACATATTCATGTAAGGAAAGAATTATCATGTTTATATACACTTGTTAATTCCATTGTAAAAATTATGTACAAATAAAGAGTTATCTATCTATTTATAGAAGGTATATTTATTTTATACAGAAGACCTGAACCCGGTAAACTTACATTTACAAGCTAATTCAGGCAGAGTTATGGATTAAAAAAAACCATAAAATTATGTATTTGTAAATCAGCACAATTTGGGTATCTGGAATGCCAGTAATTGAATAAGTTAATCTAATATAACGATTTATATTTATGCTCAAAAAAAGTTAGTGGACTTTATAAAGCCTTAGATCTATAAAAACCATGAGAGTATGCAAATGGAAGTTTGTTTGCTATTCTTGTATACAACATTGTACAATATGAATATATGTATATTAAGATGTGTGGTTTTTGAGCAAAATATACTAGGATTTTAAATTTATTGCAAATAGAAAAAATAATGTCATATAAATTACTAAAATAATTTCTACAGGCTGTTACCAAATCGAACGCAAATGGTGCACCACAGTTCCCAATTGACTTTTTCGAACACTGCGTCGCGATGAACGACATCGAGTTCGGTGGTAACGATCTACTGCAAGTTTACAATACGCAGCAAATTAAACACCGTCTCAATACCACTGGTAAGTATACTACTTACTGCCCCCTAAGGTAATAAAGCTAAAGTAATGTATTGAAATGAGTCGCTACCTAATAAGGTAATAATAAAATTACAAGGATTGTAAGAATTCGTTTTAATAACTTTGGTCTGAATAACAATTTCTTACTTTTTTAATTTTTTTTTGAACAATTGAAGATATTAATTTTGCCTTATATTAAACTAGTCGTTCCCCACAGTATCCCCTGTGTTATAGTCACTGCTCCGCTGCTAGGGGTTGTAGCGTGATGTTACATAGCCAACATATAACTTTGCTCAATGAATACTATTATCAAATAGTAAAATAATTATTCATATCTGACTGATAGTTCCAGTATGGTCTATTCTCTACACCTCATCATTATCAACTAAAGCCGCGTTCCTATAATCAAGGAACGATTCGTTTTGCTTACGGACGGTAAAATTTCGTTGAATTTTCAAAGAACTTTTTACTGTCCGTAAGCGAAACGAATCGTTTCTTGATTATAGGAACGCGGCATAAATGAGACTCTGTAAATGGTATGTACAGGCTGTATACGTAACAGGTTTACCTCTAAAAAAACCAACAATATTATTCATTCTTTTTTTTATTTGTAGGTCTGTATGTAGTATCAACGAAAATGAGCGGCTTCACTATGGAAGTAATAAACTCGGATCCCAATATGGTCATCTGTGGTATACGAGTTCTGCTTGGTAGCCAAGATGTTGCTAGAACGCCTACATGCCTTGAAGTGAGTATTTCATCGTATTACACTATTTAATCGACAAGTTTATGATTGGTAAACAAAAGAACATGGCTTGTCAAACTGTGCTTTTAAAACTACATACCTTTTTCTGTGCATATTTTATTTTACAGGTCTTGTTAATATGTGCATACACAATCGTTTTTTTAACGTGATTTCACGTAACGTATTCTCATACCCCCGAATTAATAAGTGGCTTTTAAACTTGAATCATCTGTTGAGTTTTTTCACTTAATGAAATTTTGTGTCCAAAAAAATTCCAAACATAAAAATATCCTAAACATTAATTATAGGGATCATCCATTAATCACGTGATGTTTTTAAACAACTTTTTAACCCCCTCTCCTGTTTATACGTGAAGAGGTTTTAAGTTACCCCCCCACCCACTCCCTAGCCAAAATCACGTGTATTTTTTTGTTCAAAATATATTAAATATTTTTAGATTATTTTATTAAAATACAGATATTTCGAGCCTCACGTAATTAATGGACAATCCCATACATGGAATATATGTTTTCGAGATAATTAGAAACACCTCCTTTAATTTTTTTATAAGTTTACAGATCTTAATGGTTTTGTCAATAAATATCATGCTCATAGAATATATACTTTAAAAATAGTTGTAGGGTAAACGTGAGCGTAGACATATTCCATTATATAAAAAAACATTTAGCTTTGTAACTTAAATAAGTAAAATACACAAAAAAAACACAATAAAGCTAAGCATAAACGCCATTAAATCTGGTGAGTTGTTTGCATAGGTATATGGCAGGTCTATCCAGACGCTAGTGGTGCGCAACCGTTGGTTCGACATCCCCCTAACTCGCGAAGAATCTCTGCAGTCTGACAAGAAACTTGTCATCAATTTCGGACCATCTCAAGACCCTGACGGTGTTACTATGGTTGACTCTGTGAAGGTAAAAATAAAGATTCTCTACTGATGTAAAAAAATTATAAAGAAAGCGTTACAGGTAGGTGTGGACATATTTTGGGGACGTACAGTAGATTTCATAAATTACATAAATCGCTAACAAGTTAAGGAAAATTTGTGATTTTTAACGCAAAAATCTTATTTTGAAACTAATTAAAATTCACCAATAAAGTTAGTGTTTCGGATGAGAGAGGCCTAACATGAATGAAACTACGGGAATTTAAAACCAAGAATGTCGATGGAATGCTAATATTTCTCTGAATACGTCGGCTTAAAAAAAAAAGAATAATAGAAATTGATTTTTTAACTTCTGCGTTCCATGATGTAATTATGTATTTCTATGGGAATTAACACAATCACGAAAAAGTATTACATACCTCTGAATTGCCTGACGTTTCGACCAGGATGCACTGAGTAGGCCTATGACCACGGCCAGGACAATTCAGAGGAATGTAATACCTTTTCGTGATCGCGTTAATTCCCGTGCAAATACATAACTATAATTGAAATTGGCTTAAAAACCATAATATGTTGCTTAGAAATGTATCTACCTATACTAGGATCCGAAGATTTTGTATGTTTGTTGATTTTGAAATGTTTGACCACACCTTTCTATATTCTATATAATACATGTGGTATTAGATTTTAAATTGTATTAATAAATTATTTCTTCAGGTGTATGGTAAGAATAAAGAACAGTTTGGATGGCCAGAGGATAATGAAGACCCATCTGCTTGTCCATCATCTAGCAAGGTTGCTCAGGTGAGTTTTACCTTATTGTACTCTTCTGATTCCAAT
>CAWLEN010000089.1:0-11975 GCA_963859945.1 Euplagia quadripunctaria | reverse complement strand
GTAAAACAATATTATTACTTCTTAAAATGTAAAGTCAAGTCTTCAGCGAGAAGTATACCAGCGATGTAGCTATGCAAACTTACCCACTTTTCGGGGAGCTGACTAACACATAACAAACTTTTGGCTTTTATGAAATTTCGAGATAGTTTAAGTAATTTAAGTGCTCAACTTTGAGTATTAATTTTGAAATGCAAGAGCTTACTCTCGAATTAAGAGTGATAAAACATAATGAGATTTCCTATTTAAATTTGAAATTGCCGCGCTGGAAAAATACTTATTAATTTTGGTTAAATGCCAGGGAGAAATAGAAGAACGTAAGCCGCGAAGTATTACTTTTTTTCAGTGTTAAGTTTTCTTTTCAGATCTAAGTCAAATCACACGGCCGTCTGAACCCAAACTAGGCTTAACCCGTACTATGGTAACATACTTATATATTACTAAATACATACTTATCCCACTAATATTATAAATGTGAAAGTTTGTATGGATGGATGGATGGATGAATGGATGTTTGTTACTCTTTCACGTAAAAAACACTACACCGATTGCGATGAAACTTGGTATGTAGATCGTTGGAGACCTGGATTTACGCATAGGCTACTTTTTATCTGGATATTCAAACGGGATCGGAACTTACGCGGGTGAAACCGCGGGGCGCTGCTAGTTATAAATAAATTACATCCAGGCACAGAAAAAAACTATCTTGCTCATCCCACAATTATTTATCCTGGGTGGGAATGAAACCCACGACCTCTGGCTTAGCAGTGACGATCACTAAAAACTAGCCCAACAGGCTCGTTCACGTTGCTCGTTCACCGTACAAATGGCGTCTAAGGTGTTACATAGTGTGTGTGCTGCACGGACAGTAATCGCTTAGGTACTATCACGTAAGCTTTGCTTGTTTGATATCGTAAAAACATAAAAATATCATTCTTGTTATTTTTTAGGGTACCTCAAAAGGAAAAACCGGACAAGTGCGAGTCTGTTCTGTAAACAAACAAACTTGTATACGTCCATCTCGGGAATCAGTTCTCAAAGACTTTTGCCCGTCTTTTTCAAGTTTTCGCGAAAATCTAAATTTGCCCATATCCTTTTATCGTGTTGACTCGGAACCTTGATTTTTATACACCTAATAGAACTTATAGACCTCAGTATCTGGTATAAATTTCAACTTGCTAGGTCCACCGGTTCCTGAGAAAATCGGTGGTGACACACGAACAGACAGACAGACGGACAAGAGAGTGAGCTTATAAGGGTTCCTTTTTTTACCTTTTGAGGTACGGAACCCTTAAAGGATCACTTCGTTATCAGTCTGTTTGTCTGTCTATCTGTTGACCAATTTTAGCCCTTCACAGGTAAATCAAAACTTATAGGGTACTTTCTTAGGGACGTATATCGATTTATAGGAAGTTATTTTTAGAACAGCAAAGTTAAGTTTGTCTTTCAATCCGACTTGTAACTTATATCGATGTATGGCGGAGCATTTCTAGAAACGGGTAAAAAACTTCGACAATCAAGAAAGTTGAACGAAATATTTACATACATACAATCTTGTTGGGAACCTACAGTATGTGAGTCACATTCGCACTTGTCCGGTTTTTTTTTAAATATGTTATCAACCAAGAACGAACTGTCTTGTAGTAGATGGTACAGGTGACTTTATATTATACGAGTATATTCAACACCACCGGTATACCTTTAGAATAGAGGGAAATAGGAGAGAAACATTATTATGTTGAAATTGCGGTCTTTTGTAGTATGAGGTGATTAAGGTCAGTCAGGTCAGGTCAGGTTAGTCAGGTCAGGTCAGTCAGGTCAGGTCAGTCAGGTCAGGTCAGTCAGGTCAGGTCAGTCAGGTCAGGGCAGTCAAGTCAGGTCAGTCAAGTCAGGTCAGTCAGGTCAGTCAGGTCAGTCAGGTCAGTCAGGTCAGTCAGGTCAGTCAGGTCAGTCAGGTCAGTCAGGTCAGTCAGGTCAGTCAGGTCAGGTCAGTCAGGTCAGGTCAGGCAGGTCAGGTCAGGCAGGTCAGGTCAGTCAGGTCAGGTCAGTCATATTAACAACGTAAAAAAGTGTGGGAGAGCCATGCTTCGGCACGTATGGGCCGGCTCGACCGGAGTGATACCACGGCCTCACAAAAAACCGGCAGTGCAATGCTTGCATTATTTTTGCCGAGTGAGTGAGGTTACTAACCCTTCCCTTTCCTCGTGTCCCCTCCTCTCCCCTCTTCCCCCCTTCCCCTACTCCCACCTTAAAGGCCGGCAACGTACTTGTAAGTCTTGAGTTGCAAGTGCCTATGGGCGGCGGTAGGCATTTACCATCAGGTAACCCGTCTGCTGGTTTGCCCCCAGTAACATAAAAAAATTAAAATAATAATAATGCAAAATTTTCATTCGTCAATATTGGCTAGATGATATTATTGGCTTCTCCAATCACAAAACGGACATACAGGTACGGTACGCGATCCCGGCTTCATCGAGCTACTGCAATCTCAGTCCCGTTTCCCTAGTCTATCCCTATTTCCTTACCCTATCTGATCTCCTTAATTTACCTTCTTCTTTTGTCCCGTCTGAAAATGATGACATTCCCAACGAGGGTTTACATCTGGCAGGCGGCCGGCCATAAAAGGAATCAGTCAAAACTCTTTGCAATGCGCTGTACCCAAATGACATTGGGAAAAGGGCAAGAAGATGACGACTTCATTCATACAACTTTTCGACACCAGCAATTTATACTAAGCTAACTCGTAAAAGTGTACTTTACAGGAGACGCTTATGAAGGGAAAATCGTGATAACTTTTATATTAATAAAGATATTGGTTTGTAATTTAGCACAATTCATATTTGATTTATTTATAGTAATTCCTTATATTTATTTTTTCTTAATTATTCATAGTTTTTTATTTAGCGCAAGTTAGCTGTATATACCCATAATTCCTGAATAATATTTTACGCACTATACACGTCTAACTAGCGTTAGCGTAGTGTACTACGAGCGAGCACAATCCTAACAAGTGTAATTTTTATTGCATTACAATGGTTATTCCATAATATATTATGCATTAATTGTAATTTTAGGTTTGTATGTTTCTTAATCAAGTATATTATTATAAATTTATTTGCTAAATACCAAGTTATTAAAGTTAGCTTTATTTAAACGGTAAACGCGATACTTGCGTACATGGTATTAAAAACCGCTAATTTATATATAGCGTACTATACATTCACCTGTACCGCAAGTTAGCGTATTATAATTTTTTTCTAGAAAGAAAATTATGAAGAAGTTTATAAATTTAGATTTAATTTTATAGTTTATAAATTTCAACGTGGTATTATAATGTTGAAATTTATAAACTCTAGGTGAAATTGAGTAGATAGCACTATTTTTTGTAGGTAAATATTATAATTAAAACAAAAATAGCATAGTAATCAAGTTCGCTGTTTATTAAAATTTCTATCAAAAATATATTATGAACAAAAATGGCACAATAATCACTTATTAATACTTAAATGTTTATTATTTTTATTTACTTATTAATTAACAATAATATGAGATCAGATCAATCACAGCTCAATTAAGTAATATTAGGTATATTTAAATCACAAATTGCACATAATTAGTTATTCTTACTAAAAAAGCTTTTAAAAACTTCTTTCTATTCTCGTATACTCGTAAATCACATAATTTAACAATAAGTAGATAACAATAAGAACATTCAGTCCTCATCATCACTTATATTCTCCTCATCATTTTCAGTCGTCAGTATATTCCTATAGAATGTGTGGTACTTTTCGGGAATAATATTGTTATCACAATAATATTTTAAATCTCCATATTTTGCTACTTTAATTTTGAGTAAGCTTTTGTACGCTTTTTCGGGAAAAGGCTCCAAGTGGGAGAGTCGAGTAGAAGTCTTTTTAAAACATTGCAATTGATTGCTTTCGTTATCAGCTAAACTATACTTATAATCCAACAACCCGTAATTATCAGGAGACACTTCAATTTTTTTAATTTTGTTCCACATAATTTTTTCGTTATTTAAATTTTTAGTCCAATTTTTTTTGTTAATATTACTTTTAAAATCAAATATCATGTTTTGATTGACCTCAACAACATTATAAGGATTCCCATTGACCTTAGCCCATCGTATTAGTGAATACCATTCATCTGGCGAATATATATCTCTACCTCTTGCAGTCTTTTCTATCAAAGCATGGACTCAATCGCCCTCATTTTGTGTATGGCCCTTTTCCATGAAATGGTGGGGAACACCCAAATACTCCGAAATATTTAATTCCGAATTTCGATGTTCCGATTTTCAAATGTCCGAATTTCATAACACCTAAGAATCATAATGTCTATTATTAAAAATCACGAATTTTATTTTACCGAAAGTCGATATTGCGATTTGTTAGTTTTCCGATTTTCATACGTTCGAAGAATCAAATTCTCGGAAGGTTCTCGGTCCGAAAAACTACATTCCGATTTTCAATACTTCGAATAAACTAAACCGTCAACATGTTGTGCCAAAAAATTTAGTAACAGAAACGAATCGCTGCAAAACCGACTTCACGCAGTCTTGTCTGCCCTACCCTAGAGTGTAATTTAAGCCCGCGTAGGCGCGGAGGGGTGGGGCGGCCCGCGAGCTGAGGAGCAGGTGGTTTCAAGGCCCGCCGCCGCGGCTGAGGCTGGCCGGCGAAGCCGGCCAGTAAGCCGAAGGTGCGGTGGTGAGCCTTGAAACCATCTGCGACGATAAGCTCGCGTGGGGCCGCCCAAACCCCGCAGCGCCGGAGCCGTGACAGAAACAATGCTTGTTGCATGCATGCCTGCTTGAATGCTGCATGCCTGCTTGCATGTTGCATGCCTGCTTGCATGCTGCATGCCTGCTTGCATGCTGCATGCCTGCTTGCATGCTGCATGCCTACTTGCATGCTGAATTCGGAATTGCATTAATCGGTATTTTAAATAATCGGTATTCGTATTTTTGATGTTTCGAATTATCATTAAGTCGGACTTTTTATTATTCGATCTATTGAAATTCGGTATTTTTAAAATAGTAATTATAAACGTTAGGAATATTAAAATGTAGGATTTATAAAAATAGGAGTAATGATAAGTCGGAGTTCTTATATTCGGAATTTTGAACCATTCGGAATTATGAATATCGGTATTTTGAAATTCGTGTTTGTGACTTTCGGAATAAAGTTTTTCGTATTTATGTAGTGTACCCGAAATGGTGGCTAATCTTCATTTCAAACATTTTAGTAGCTAATAAATACATATAGTAAACAATACGGTTACGATTTTGTCCCCCACAGTTGTCCGACCATAGGTTGACTTCGTGAATTCCCTTAGAAGCTAATTTATTAAAAAAGTCATATAAGCAACTAGCCACTTCATTAGCCCCTCTCTTAGCCGTTTGCTCATCCCACATATAACAAAATGCTTCTTTTGATGCCATATTATAAATTGTAAAATTATATACATTGAGCTTACGTCTATAATAATAAACACTTGTATTACCATGCGGTGCACACAACACTTTTTGAAAATCGAATACAACACAGGCTACTTCATAATTAGAGATCGCTAATAGCTTACATTCTAATTTCAATTTACGTGAAATTTCTTTTTCTGTTTGATGTTTAGCAAATTTTTCATTCAATTCATCTGTAGGGTTTGATGTATTTTTGTACTGATGACAGAGGTCACATTGGTCTTTTTTTGGTAAATGAAAGCCTATCTTTAAATTACTATTGACAATATCTCTATACTGTCTTACAGTTTGGACTCTAACATTATAATTATTATCGGTACACCAATCAACATACAGCTTAAACATTTTTGAAAAAGATAAAGAAGGATCTAAATATTTTTTATTCGAACGTTTTCTAACATAGTGAGACTCAACAGGGATAAAAGAATTAACGTGATCTATGACATTTTGTTTCATTTCATTTGAAATGATATATTTATGATTTTTATGGCGGCCTCTGTCATCAGTAACATTAGTAAAATCATTGTTCATTATGTTTTTTCGTATTGCAGTGTAAACAAAATCTTTACTAATATTGAAGGTGTTTAAAAACATTTTTTTGCAAACTTTTTGTAATATGATGCCATAGTCAGAATTTACGGGAAGATGATAATGTAAAGTGTGTGATCGACGACTTGATTCGTTTTCAACATTAGTGGCAGTCTTTTTATTTTTTTGTATGACATACTTGGCGATGATTTGCCATTGTTTCGTATGATTACCAGTACCCCAGAACTTATCAAACAAGTCAATACGAACTTCTTGACTTATTTTATTATTGCATTGCAGACGACAATTGACACAGCTGGCTTTCATGCTTCTTGCAACTTTGGTTTTCCCTTTTGACGTGGTTTACTCCAATCCTTTATTACACAGACGTTTTCTTTTCCTAACTATCCACTCATCTTCAAGCTTTAGACGTTTGAGACCCACATCAGTTCTCTTTTTAGATCTACGTTTATTATTTTTTGGAGTCGATACGGCAGAATAGTCACTGTCATTGCACGTTGCAGGTGAGAAAATAGAGTTACAGGGAGTAGATATTGCCGATACTGAATCAGTGTTATTGATGAGGCCGTTATCCATTTGGGCATCTGAAAAATCTTCTTGAGTAGATATACCGACTTCAGGTGTGAGAGTTGTATCTTCGGTATCTTGACAAGAAGGCGGCATCAAAGTATCGCTTAAGCTTTGTGAAGTTTCCCAAAAGTCACAATAGGGTGATGGTACGGGGGTATTATCTATGCTGTCAGAATGATCATTACTGACAACTGAAAACAAAGGTTCGATACTAGGTGGAGTTAATATCATCGGAGAAGGGTTTCGAATAGAAGTCAATACCTTTGGTGAACAAATATTAAGTGGAGTATTAGGCGCCCTCAAATCGTTTAAATTTATATCTTTTAATACTACATCATTTTCGGAAGAGATCATATCTCGGCTTGTAGAACTGGATATGGAATAATTTTGCTCTTGAATAGGCTCATCAACCATGATGTGATTATACAAAGCCATAAATTCAGGATTATCAACTTCGGCAGGTAATGGTGACGATTCTACAACAATAGGTATAAAGCATTCAATACTTAGAATTACGTATAAAATGTCAAGCAACTGTAAATAAAGTATATAATATAGTTTTATATGCGCTTTGATTAACACATAAGAGTCGCTAACTTGTGCATGACCAAACGAAAATGTAAACTCGAACGCGCTATACTACGCTAAGTAAATGTTAGCGTAGTGTTATACGGACTTTGAGCAAAAGGCTCAAACTTTCAAAAACATGTAGTAAATTATTATTAACCATATTTATATACGTTATTATACATTATAATCTTTGATATCACATTAAACTTACCTCTTTCGTCAGTATAAAGTGGAATCTCATCATTTTCGTGAACACTCCTCAATGAATATTCCTTCTTTTTGGTTAATTCCACTAAATATTTAGCTCGTTTTCGTGACATGTTTGTAATAACACACTAACACTATTAATATTTCGATTAACTTGTAAATATAACTCTATTATTTATCATTACACTAATAAAGTATTTAAAACCGCGCACTTCCATCTAACAAAGCGCCAAGTAGCGTTAGACTAATGTAAACAAACAAGCGGTGCGTCCCCTCCCCGCGTACACACCGATAATAATAGTTAGCGGAATATAAATCGAGTGATTTTATAAAATTCCTATACTTAGCGTTTTATAAAATTTGTAACTTCGTTATTTTTGTGTATTTCTGCATGATTTTTTTTTTACATATAAAATAGCACATTTTAAGAACTTTGGTATAAAAAAACGAATTTACCTAAAAATCGAGTTAGCGTAGTATAAATTGTTGGTGTCGTTTTATGTTTACAGTCTTAATTAATGTTGTACTTTAGTGTAATACATCCCACTAATATTATAAATGTGAAAGTTTGGATGGATGGATGGATGTTTGTTACTCTTTCACGCAAAAACCACTGAACCAATTGCAATGAAAATTGGTATGTAGATAGCTGGAGACATGGATTAACGCATAGGCTACTTTTTATCCCGATATTCCCACGGGATGGGGACTCACGCGGGTGAAACCGCGGGGGGCTGCTAGTATGGACATAATTTCACTTTAATACAATTTCAGTCTGCTTTCTCACAATATGGCTGGTGCATCGTGTACATTTATCCAACAGTTTTGTTTGCTTAAAATATTTTTTTTTCACCCCGTAATAATCCTTTCTTTATGGATGAATTACCCTCTGTCTATTTTATGTACCCCTGGTAACAAGGATGAAGAATTTCGTGATAGTCAAACTCACTTTCGGATTTAAATTATGAGTTAGGTTACTAATACCGTAATAAGTGACAAGAAAATCATTCACGGCATTTGTAGACAACGTACTTCAAGAAGTTTGATACGTAGTACACAGTAATAACGAACTTGACGACATGAACGCCTACGTAAGAGGCAAAAGGGGTCGGTAGGACCTACTTAACTGGGTAACTAACGTCGTTGATAAGAAAGAGGATAAGATGTTAAAGCGTGTTGAATTTTCAATTTATCGTTTTAGATGTATTTGTTTAATTTAACAAGAGTGGCGTCTGCCAGCAAAAACATAGTACTACGTAGTAACTACTAATCCTGCATCGTGCAATGAAAGTATATATAAAACTTCCTACCATCAACTTATAGGGCCGCGATTCACTAGGCATGATCACCTAGCCCAGGGGTCGGCAACCTGTGGCTCGCGAGCCACAATTGGCTCTTTCGATGTTAAGTTGTGGCTCTCCAGTCTCCAGTTCCATATGTAAAACAATCAATTGAGTACTATTTTCATAGGGGTGCCACTTATATTTACAAATTTAATTGGCTCTTTAAGAATTAGAAAATTTTGTAAATTTACTTTTGGCTCTACCGTCTCAAAAGGTTGCAGACCCCTGACCTAGCCTAGTCGGAGGAACCTCCCTTTGAATTGGAGGGACAAGACAACCGTTCCTCCACAGCAAGGTTGCGGGAAAGTTCATAGTACACAACCACCTGATGGTAAGGGTGTTGTCTACCGATGCTTAAATCTCTATTCCTTGAGAACATTCTTTTTTTTTTCTGAATGATTGGTAGATACCCTATGTTCTTTTCTGTACCACTGACAAAGTGTATCCAAATTTCACGATAAGTTGAGTAGTTGAGGCTTGAAAGAATAACACACGTGTAAACGAAGTCACCTTGCATTTTTAATATGAGTTAGGATACTGCAATCTTCAGTTGGAGAGAGTAGATGTCTAACATCCATGTTGTGAAATAAACGAAATAGTTTCCTTGGATTACTTGTTGGTTTTGAAAGGTCATTGACACTTACATTTACGACAAATGTATTTGGATCCTCTAAAAGGTATAAATATCATAAATTGAAGAGCTCATTTTTCCCGATGGTACTTACAAAAATATACGAAGCTGTAATTACATGCTGTGTTTTATTACCAAATAATATATACTTCTAGGAAAAATATTATTTCGTATAACTTTGGAAACATATAAGATTCTATGTTATTAAGGAATGGGAAAATCGTAACTGGAAGAAACTTTTATAAGTTACAATAAACATTATTATCTTGTTGACATCAGTTATATTACGGGCATAAAAGTAACGAAAGCTCTTCTACGGACTGTTTGATGTATCTTATAAGACTGTAATAAGTAAGTAAACACTGGTACTGTTACTTGTGTACTTTATCCAACATTCTAGTACTAATATAGATCTAGTGTAAAACTGAACTTTAAAGTTCCATAATGCCTTGCAAGTGAAAGTGTTTCGATAGAACCTCTGACTGGAATGTGCAGATAGCATCTGCTCACTGCAAGATATACATATTTGTGTCGCCCTAAACAAATTCAGAAGTGCTATATCAAACAACAGCCCAATCTTCATTTAATTATGTTGACATTTATTTAAAATGTATTACAACGTTTAATTTTAGATAAAAAGTACATTGAGTTTTAACTTAACTTTAACTGTCAGTTTAAGCTTTTTCCTACTTTTATTTGTATTGAATATATAATATAAGTACTTAGATAAATATTTTTTTTTTTTATTTCTTTGGTTATATTTAAAATAATTAAGTTGTTTTTAATCCATTAAAATTAATTACAATATATCCATCACAATAATTGTCATTCGGTGTCATAAACAAATAACCCACCCCTGGTCGCTCCCGGCGCAATGGTGCCCATAACGCTTGCTGCGTTGCCACGTTTTTTTTTTTTAAATAAAGATCATTATTTCATCTCCACAAATTACATCATGTTTACAGCATTCAGTTGACAAGATTTTCGATTTCGAATTCGTAATTTGTTGGAGATCTGGAGTCTAAACTAAGCCGGGGCCTGTACTATAGATCTCCAGGCCCCCCATTTCATAACATAGATTGTCAACATGACAGAAGCGTACATGAGTGTGTGTGAATGCGTAAACGTAACAAGTTTTATTGTATAATAAAGATATATATACGTGTGTGTGTGTGTGTGGTTGTGTGTGTGAATGTTTAAGGGACATATAATTTTATCAAATATCAATTTTGCTTAATTTTTGTTTGTAGTATGTAGTGTATATATAATAATTGTAAATAAATGTGTTATATAATATAATACCCAAAGTAATATACAAAATTTAATATCATAATTGTAAAATATTTATTTATATACATATTTATTTATATATTGTACATATAAATTTATATTCTTACATCTAGGATTTTTTATGTTTCCGAGTAGAGTATCCGAGAGTTCCCACGCTGAATGGCTGAGGCCAACCTCTGCACGAGGAACGACCCTGAGCGGGAGATGTAATATAAGTACCTACACATTTTTTGTTTGTAAATTTATTTTTAGGTTCCATTCATGATTGTTTTATACACAATACATCTGTAAATTCATATTATTCACCTATCATGTGTTTTATATCTTGGTAAATGCTTTGTGTAATGTTCTTTATATTCATTCTTATTATTATTCATTGTATGAAGAATTTAATGTTTGTGTTATGTTCCTCCTAAACAGAGGTAGGATGCTCCGACCAGGCGAAGCGATCATGCCTGGCGGCCCAACGGTTGTTGTTGGGAAGTTGTATATATACTAATCAGTGCGAAAACTTTCATTGCGCGACGCAGAATTAGCAGTTACTACGTAGTTCAGCTCGTCTTCGCTAGATAATGTTGAAGTATGTTTTTGCTGTATTATCCCCTAAGTGCTTATTTGTCCTATCTACCATTGGATGATTTTTACAGTACGAAGAGTTTTGTGCTCTATTAAAAAAAAGCCATAGTTTCAAGATTTCAAAGTCTTTCTCAAAACAGAGTTCCCAATGAATTGATTGTTATAATTTTCATCTATTGATGGTAATTAAACCTATTACCTTATTTTACAGATTTGTTATGGAGATAGAACAAAAATGCACAAATAACATTACGAATTTGAAGTTAGGACACTACCTCATCAGAGATAGCACAAAGTGACATGTCGATTGAGCGGACCTAGAACACTCAAGTACTCAACGCCTCTTACGATGTAGGATATAGAACAAAATCAGGACATAGAACAAATAAGCACAACACAGTTTTGTGTCACAATTAAAATTCAAATGTTTATTTGCTTTTTTGAAAAAAAAAACAGTTTTAAAGCTTCCTTAACCAACACGTGTGAAATTTAAGGATTAACAATACTGCATATAAAGTTAATTTTCTATAAATTTGGTCGATAGGACAAATAAGCACTAAGGCGACGGTGTGTGGAAATCACCACATATGTATACTGTTGGGATACAAAAATAAATAAATAAACACTCTCTTTTAAGGATTAACAATATTATCAATGGCGATAGCTCTAAATAAGTTTTGGCACTACTGATAGTACTTATCACCTAACAGTATCTGATAATTGAGTTTAGATTATATTATCAGATAGG
>CAWLEN010000088.1:0-30968 GCA_963859945.1 Euplagia quadripunctaria | reverse complement strand
AAGGCTTTCGAGTGTTATTAGACCAGTCGTGGTCTTCCATCTCTTTATTGCCATTGATGTATTTTGGGCGTTTATGATTGAATAAGCTCGCTGTTAGGTGATGCCGTAAAATGGTTACGGTCCATGCTCTCTGCACCAGCTCTACCTACCTATGTCATGGACTCTTTCAACGTAGTTTTCACAATTCATTATTTTGTTAATAACTTAATTCTTATTTTAAACACATTACATTTTTTTAAATTATTATTATTAATGAATCTTTATATCGCTATAGAACAAACTCTTCATTATTTCAAAACCGTTTTCTACTTTTTAGGTCGGCTTGTTATTAAAGTGAGTTTTTTTAACTGTAATTTAATCTCTCTATTATTCTTTCGATTTGAAGAAGTGTATTTTGACGCTCCTAATGCCTGAGTGAGATGAGTCATATGTAGGCCTGCCATCACTTAAATTACCTACGCCGGACAAAAACTTCGAAACTCCGGACTCATGTGTGAAATTGCAATTTTTTCCCGCAAACCCTAAAAATAAAATTATAAAAACGCAGTTTCCATTTATATTACTTTATTAATTTAAACAGCTTGATAACGATTCATTTAACAATTATAATTTTCCCCTGACACAGAGTATCCAGGTTATCCGGGTAAACCCGGACACCTTTAGAAAACCGGGTTCGGACGCTCCTCGGACGCCCTCGAACTAGGACAAATCTGGAGAAACCCGGACAGATGGCAGCCCTAGTAATATGGAAAATATCTCACAGAATTTTTCTACCTGACAACTGTTCTGGTCTGGCTAGCTAGGATTAACAATTAATCAAGTAGTAGTGAAAGATTGTGGAATTTTGAAGAACGTGATTTGTTCCATAATATATGTACCTAGATACTGTTCTAATGTGTCAAACATAAGTGCTTATAGTCTTTACATCGAGTGACATAGGCCCGGTTTGACTATAGTAACTTACCCTTTAAATGTATGCATCTAAAAAAATACTGGACAGTGGCACGTACTACTTTCAATATATCCTCAACACTCGGTGGAGGTCCATTCGCCCCTGACATGTCGACTCGGTCTAAAATCTACGACAAAACAAGTTTTAAAATCAAACATTGCAGACTATCCACTGCGTATCACTGTAAAAACACATTTTTTTTCAATAATAATCTAAAACATTTCCAAGTTTCGGTACAAAATACAGAAAAACTCAGAACAAATATGAAATAAAGCATATAAGTAATCAGGTTCCAGGTACCTCGGCCAGAGCGTGGCAGGTGGGCATCTCGTCCAAGGAGGCCAAGGTGGAGTCGCGGCGCACGCGCAGCAGCGACGCGTAGTCGTGCAGCGCGGCGCCCACGCGGTGCAGGTTGGCCTCCAGCGCGCGGCCCACCGGGCGCGTCGACAAGTGCGGGACGCGCCCTGAGCTCTCCCATCTAAAGAAAAACAAATTGAATGCGGAACGATACTTCAAATATTTTAACTTCAAACGTTCTGGAAAAAGCATACCGAGTCATTGAAACCTCGTCTACATATTAAAAAAAAATGAAATGTATTCACATTGACTGGCCTATTGGTCTAGTGGTTGTTGATCCTGACTGCTGAGCTGAATAATTGTATGATGAGCATGATCATTTGTTCTGTGTCTGGGTGTAATTTATGTATGTATTTAAAAATATATAAGTACGCAATTCACTTTGAAAGTTTTTAGAAAATAAAAAACGGAATGATATAGAAGCCTATTAATGTTGCTTTTCAACGTAGTCTCTATTCCTTTCTAAGCACCCCCCCCTTAACGTGTGACGTAATTTATGGATGACCCCTAAACACTCCCCAATCTATCCGTATAAGCAATGCCACTTTCCTTCCGTTGTCTTTGGTTCTTAAAAAATCAGTACATTGCATCAACATCCTTAGTATTAAATGCCTATAGTTTCGTTCATGTCAGCCCTCTCACATACGAAATATTAGTTTTATCGGTCAATTTTCAAGTTTTTTTTTTCGGTTTTAAAACAAAATTTCTGTACCTATTAAAAATCACAAATTTTCATAAAATTGTTGGCGCTTTACGTTATTCACGGGGTCTACTATATAGCCACACTTTTCTGTAATACTCAGTACATATGTACACAGTACTACAGCCGCCGCGCCGGGATCAAAGCGAATGTATGCTAGTGTGGATAGACTGTTTGCACGGAATACATACGTAGGTATTACTTTTGTGCGATACGGCGAATGACCGCCGTAGACAGCTGATTGCATAAAACGTTTAAATGCTGTTTGATTAATTACATTGCAGTTTTTGGCGGTATGCGGTATTTATTCTTTTTTTTTCGGTAAAATGTTCTGTTTACTCATTGTGATTTCATTTTTATCAAAAAAAAAATTGAAAATAATAAAAAAAAATTATGAATTTTCCGGCAGAAAATTCCAATGATTTTCGACTCAGAATTATGGTCTGAATACACTATTTCAGTATTCGTTACGCCGTCGTACACCCTGTATAGTCGTGAGTGTACGAATTTATTTAATAACACGAAAAGCATAACACTCACCTCAATAACTTTATAATATTCAAACAGAAATGATGGAGATAGGTCTTCTGGTCTTTCGGCATACTCCCATCAATGAAGCAGCTTTTAATCTCGTTATCTCCCAGCACGGCGTCTCTTAGGGCGTACTCCACACCAGTCTTTATGAGGTTTTGATACCTTTCAGTGTCCATGCTTATGTCGGAAGAGTCATTTGGTACGTGCATTCTGATGGTACCAGATATAATACGGACTAGTAAGGCTAAGGTTGACTCGTCTCGAGAATGTTGAAGTAAATAGCTGATCGTGCTTACGAATTCTGAGGGTAGATTGCAACCTGAAAATAGATAAAAAATTATATGTCTGGGCTTCGTCGCAGAATGTCCTTTTCGCAAAATGTCCCTTTCGCAAAATGTGCCCTAGTCGCAAAATGTTCCTTTCTCAAAATTCCCATTTTGTCATCAATAAAATAAATAAAATTGAAGTGTCTGTGTCAAAATAATAGTTTTTTAGGCATAGGTATCGTGCAGATAACTGTATGAGCTTAAAAAAACTATTTTGCGAAAAGGACATTCTGCGACGTAGCCTATGTCTGGATTTCTTTATATTAGGCAGGATATTGCATAGAGAAGACACCGTGACTAATGTAAAGCACTTAAAAATTTAGGACAGTTTGTAAATTTAAATACAGAAACCTTATTTTCAACGGGATTGGTGCCGATTCTGTTACATCTCTCTAAACTATAATTGACAAAATTTTCTTCATTTAAGATGTAAACCTACCACGTACACTTCGAAACAAAGTCTTATTTCAAATATAAACAAGTAGTAGTAACATAAAGTTTGACACGCTTAAATAAACTTTAATACCGCGTAACAAGAGCTGCTATCCGTTGAATGCCATCTCTTTTGCTGTTGTTGTTGTTGTTGTTTTTAGTAAGCGTTTTCGTAGGTGTCGATTAAAATAACGTCATCTTAGTTCGTTTTGAACAAGTTTTTATACGGCATTTAAATAATTGGGGACTATCGCTGCGTGGTAATTATACGGCATTTGAATAAGTGGGGACTCTCGCTGCGTGGAAATAAAGTTGAGTATACGTTGACAGGTTTTAGTGAAATTTAGTAGCGCTGAGAAATAGGTGCCAGTGACAAATAGATCTTGTTACGAAGAAGACAAGGTTGATTTCATATGAAGAAAATAAGTCAGGTTAGATTTTAGTGCGTGTACAATAGAATCGGCACCACTATGAATTTATCAATTTATCTATGAAGCTAATATTTTGAAAGATACTAAGGATCATCTTATTGCACAAGATTTTGGCTGATTCCTTGTATGGCCGGCCGCCTGCCTTACGCCCTTGGGAATATTCTCGTTTTAAGACGGGAAAAAGGAACGAGGTTTATAGGGATAGGGAAAATAGATAGGGGAAGGAAGCTAGGGTAGAGGATACCGCAGGTCTCCGGAGAGAAACGGGACTGAGACTGCAGAAGCTCGAAGAGGCCAGGGTCGCGTACCTGTATGGTACAATATGTCCTATAGTTGAAGAGGCCACTAGGACAAGTACACATACTGGCCACTAAGATAATAAAGATACTAAGGATGTTGATAGAAATATCGATATCATCAATAGAAATAAGTTAAAAATTGAAGTATCTGTTTGTAATGACAAAATAATAGTTTTTTTTAAGCTCATACAGTTATTTGTATACCTATGCCTAAAAATCAGTTTTAAAAATTTTTGTCTGTCTGTCTGTTTGTTCGTTGTAGACGGCAGATAGCTGGTGTTATAAGGAGCAACTTAGGCTAATTTTATTTTGGAAAAAGAATTAGGGTTATGTGCAGAATATGTATATTAAAAATATTATTGAAATTGATAACATGTTGTCTAACAATGTGCACCAACACGAGGAAAAGCACTGACCACACCTTGTATATCCAAGAATACAGTTTTCTGTATGAGTATATACACAGTTAAAAAGTAGTAGATAATAATTGTACTTACTGATTACAATAAGTATTCTCGCTAAACAGAACTTCTCATACTGACTACCATCCAACAGTTTATCTCTTACTATACTAATTTCTTCGACAGCGCTTGTGATTAGAGGTATCGTTTTATCACGATGTAAGCTTTCATACTCTAACTGTTGAAGTAAATTTGCTGAAAAGAATATTTTTTTTAATAATCTACAAGTAACATTATAACAAGTATCTACATAATTATTATTAAGTTAATTGTTATGATTAAGCCTATTTAGTACATAATTACATTTACTGGTATAATAAGTATACAGGTATCCCGCTTGTGAATAAGTTCCAGGCAAGTTTTAAAAAGTATTTTAGATCCTAGAGTTGCCATTAATTTTTAATAATAGTAAAGTTATCTATCAAAACATTGCGGGAGATGAATTTATTACAGTAGAGATACGATTTTACAGACTTAATCTTACTACGACTACAATACTCACCAACCAGCTGCCTACAGAAGGCACGTTTGGGGTGCACGTCGGCGTGGGGGGCGGGGGGGGCGGGGAGCGCGTGCCGCAGCAGCAGCAGCAGGCAGCGCACGTCGGCGCGCAGCAGCAGCGCCACGAGCGCGCCGGGGCCCACGTCCGTCCACGACGCGCTCTTGCGCTGGCGAGCGCACACCTCGCACAGGCGCTCCATCACCTCGTCGGTCACTAACAAAGTAGAAAAGTAAAGAACCACGATATTTACAAGGAGACATTTTTACATTGTATTTATAATAATAATTCCGAATACGCATTATTCGCATACGCGTTTTTAGTGGAGGCGATGGTATTTGAAATCGAAATTTACGAGGAATGGGTGCAGAGCAATAATCTTTTATTTGTAATATCCTACAAAAAGACATGTAAATTAAACCAGTCGTTCTATGTTTCTACAACACTAACAGATAAATATTTCGGATAATAATATATTGGCAATAATCGCAGATCATACAGCCTACTGTTGAAGAAGATTATTCATTAAGGAGAACCGCTTCCCTCCTGTAAAGTTCTTACATGTCTGTTCAATGTCTTGTGTGAGAGCTTTCAGTACAATGTCCGATTTGGATGCTAAAGTAAGCAAGTACGGAATCACTTCTCTTTTCTTGTCAATCTCATTGTCTTCTTTGAGGGCTTCCTGAAACAAATATTGTTTTTTATTTAAAACCCTTAGGCTGAAATCGTTGAAATATTCAACAGTTTTCATCCTACTCTTGAATTCCAAGATACGTACATGGAACAAATGAAGTAAAGCCACTCGCACATGGTGTGTAGCCGGCGGGTGATTAGCCAGGTGGGCAAGTACGGCGCGGGCCGCGTCGGCTCCTAGCTGTAAAGCCCGCGGAGCAACCAAAGCAGGCTCAGCACGTCCCACCCAGCCCACAGCCCAAGAACAAGCCCTTGAACCTACAATGGTCAAAACATTCTTGAATGTTATATAAATCTAGCCTTCATGTGTTAATGCACCAGACGGCCCCTTGAAAACTCATTTCGGTATAGTTTTCTAATTTTAAATTACTAAATTTAATATTGTTCTAGTTATTTAGTACTTTACCTAGCATCATATCAATGCACTTTGCTCTCTCTTCTGAATTCAACAGTGTCAAATTTTGTGTGGTAATATCCAGCAAAATCCGAACTGGATCAGCATTTTGGAGTGTTGAGTCTGTTAAAAAAGGGTTACATTATTGTAACAAATAAAGGCATTACAGACACTATGTATTGATCAAGCCTACTTAGAACAGACTAAAAATTTACTGTAACCATTACTCAGTCTATGATATAATTAAGTTATTGTCTCAGAGATATATTATCGGTATCCCTGATAAAATGTCAGTAATTGTGACAGAAAGTCAGTATCTTTGACAGAATATCAATATTTCTGATAGGATAGTATCTTTCTGCCAACAAATTTATCTTTATGACTAGGGTTCTAGGGTTTTACCACAGAATGTTTACTAGGCAATCAACATTTTCACACCACAGTCATCTTTAAATAAAATGACACCTGTTGGTTTTAACACTTTCTAGAGTCAGAGTACTCTTTATTTAATTGCTGCACTATGATACATAAATTATTTTGAATTTGGAACACTTGACTAAAATTTTGATGAAAAATCATGAAAATCATTATCCGGTAAAGAATGGTCATTTGATTCTTTACCAGAATTATTTTCATGATTTTAGCCAAGTGGACATGATGGTTATGATTTAGTCGATAACACATAGTAAGGGCACATAGACTAAATTATGTTTTTGCATACAATCACTCAATTCTTACTTGGTACGTTAGACTTCTTCGTAGCAATATCCATAATCAGATTGATACACCAAGGTGCAATAAATGGTGCCCAAGCCTGACCGAGGCTGCATAACTCTGGACCTATCATGTTTACACTTTCCAGTGAACCATTACCCATGTCCGCCTGAAATAATAACAATAATGACACACCTCACACAAGGCCATCTGATCCCAAACTAGACAGAGCCTGTACTGTATGACCTGCCTGTATTTATGTAGGTCTATAGTTTCCAGACAGCTGATAAAGATATATTATATTACTAAATAAGTAAATACCTACATATTTTATAAAAAAATTCACCCAGACACAGAACAAATTAAATTAAATCATATAATATACTAGCTACCTGGCCATGTGTTGCTGTGGCTAGGTAATTTGCAATAGAAAAAAAAACTATCTCTCAACAACATAACATAATTTTTTTATATATATAGATGAACATTACATCAATCGATCAGCCTATCATAGTCCACTGCTGGGCATAGGCCTCTCCCAATGTGCGCCACATAATGGTTATTTATTTTATTTTAGTTATTGTCACTGAATTTAGGCATTATAGTTGTACAAGGAATGTCTAAGCTCATAATGGGTATTTTTGGAAGTCGTTATGTTTATTATTCTATGTAGCATAAAAATAATTTATGTTTTTATAGAGCATATAAAAAAATTGTGTTCGTTTGTATTTCAATAATAGGTACCTATGTGTCTAAAATGATTAAAAGAGATTATAAAGAAGTTATCTAAAGCAAGAAATAGTAAAGGTAATCAAAGACCTCATAGTCGCTTTGACTGATTGACATATTCACAGCATCGTGAAACACCATAGCGAAGTATTCCAACACGGCATCTCTAGCAGCCGGAAAGTTCTTCAGAAGATTAACGCCAGTTTTAGTCAAATCCGGCGCATTTTGAGCGTTCCTCCTTGAGACGCCGTAAATGAAATTATTCAAATCGGCCGACAGCACCGTGGATTTGTTTTGAGAATTCATTTCAATTCACAATAATATGAATGTTATCATGAAACAGCTAAAAGTTTGGACCATACGCAATAACAAAACAGTACCTATTGAACTGTAACTAACAACACAAGAGCAACCAAGGGCCATTGGCCATTAGTGAGTGACAGCAATTAATGTTTAAATGACAGCTTAGGGATGGCGATGTGAGATCGATTAATCGAAGAATCGATTTTTCAGACCCAAAAGATCGATCTTTTAAATCGATGTGTAGTACTGAATCGATCCAGTAAATCGATATTGCAACCTTGATAATCACACTTCGATTTTTTTTTGTTTTGGTAAAAACCATAAAATTATTTACAATTATATAATTGAACGTATCCGTAATATTACGGTGTTGCCAGTTAAAGGGTTAATTATTCAAAAACTCGCGAGATGGCTGAACGTTTCCTTCGCCTCCATTTGATGAAAAAAAAGGTAAAAACTCTATTTATCACGACCTTCAATCAATAGCTATGATATTTATGAGTATCGTGGGATCATCTGTTCCTTATGAGCGCTTTTTTTCAATTGCCGGCAACATCGCAAGTGATGAGCGGAACCGCTTGGATCCTAGTAGACTTGACAGACTATTGTTTTTAAAAAGTTTAGATATGAAGCATTGGGAACTTTAAGTTTTTCATGTAATAAATATATTTTGAAAATAAATGTGTCTTCTTTAATACCTGATCTGACTTTGATAAGGTAATGAAAATAATTGTTAATTTCGAATTCCCTGAACTAAAAAAAAACTGATTTTACTGAAAAGAGATTATTTATTGGTATCTTTCTTGTTTTTCATAAAATGAATTTATATTTACATTATAAACATTACATTTTAAATATCGATCTTTTAGGCCACGATTTTTTTCTGAATCGATACATCAGCATACGATTCGGATCGATTTAAAAATCGATCTTTTCAGACAGAATCGCCATCCCTATGACAGCTGACAGCAGCAGCTAGTCTTAAGCGTTGAGACACATTGACCCGTGTACTAGGGAATCATATTAATCGATGTAAGATGAACATCGATGTTTATCAGCAAAACATCGATTTTGAGTTCTCTAAACATAGATTCATTGATGGTAATAATAATACCTTAAGACACCTCACACACAACCGTCTGATCCTAGAGGCAGAGCCTGTACTATGGTGACCACACCGCTGATAAATATACTTACATATTACTCTTCAATGCTTCTAGTGTATAATAAAGAGGTATATTATTATTCTTCTCAATTCTCACAGACAAAACCTTCAGTTTCCCCAAAGAGGTCACAGAACCGTAGCCATGGCTGGCTAGCATCTGTGATGCTAATAAATCTATATAAGTTTCTGAGATATAAGGTAAAAAAAAATTAAATTCCAGGCTCCGCGCCGGTTAGATATTCTCGTTTTCCCATCACTCCCCTGCATCCTGCACTCTGCAGAAGTGTTCTCGGTGCAAACTCCACCATTCCACGATTTTGCAAACTGCTCAACAGTTACAGCGACTTGATCGATATACACACTGACACTTAACAAGTTCCGGAATACCATACAAAATAATTTATAAAATGTTTATTATTTACTTTATAATAAGCATATCATAATTATTGTTTATAGTGCATGAGGTGCTTACCTATAAGTAATTGTAACACTATACCACTTCACACCAATTGCAAAATGTTTTTTGACTGTTCTACAGTGTATACAATTGTTGGTGAGCCAATAAATAAATAAATAAATCTACATCGGACCCATTTAAAACCCGATAATAACCTCCATTGTAAAATTGTAAGTGGTCTAAAACAAGATTCATTACTTTAATGGCAAATTGTTGGATCCACCTAGCCAAAGATAATGAAAGCAGCTAATTAATAGAAATTAATAGAAAGCTTCGGAAATGCTTTTATTCAAAAGTTGGTCAACATAATGTTTCCACAACCAAAGAGATCTTAAAGAATGTTTATTTATATAAGTGATGATGACTTTTTTGCAGAATTGAAATTTTTGCGCATCTGAAACATTGATGTTTTCTTTTGAGATTTATCATACATCGATATTAAAAGTTCGATTTTAATATCGATGTTTTTCTGATATCAATATTAAATTTTCAAGCACAAAAAAATCAAGAAAGGTAAAAAAATATTAAATTAAAAGACGAGAAAAATACCCCACACACACACGTAATAAAAAAGTTTTTCGTTTAACATCCGTTCAAAATATTCTTTATATCCTAACTTATCATACTTTAAACTAATTATACATGTGTAATTAACTCTGTCCATCTGTTAAGCTTTCACGCCTAACCCGCTGAATCAATTTGGATGAATTTTGGTAAAGAGATAAACCAGACCTAAGACAAGAACAGAAAGTAATAATGACATAGGCTACTGTTTTTCGCAAAAGTAAACCTTATAGGTGGCAAAATATGAGTCAAGGCTGATTTAGTAGTCATGTGTAACTTTCAATGTGTCCTACCAATGCAATATTGACATTTGTTCACTTACGAAACGTGTTTACCGCCATGATGTAGGTATTTAGAACTTCACGAAATTGCACTCAGCGGATAAATTTTATGCGAACGTATATAGGGAGGAAAACGAAACAACACTATGCGTTTTATTATTCGACAGATAAATATTAATATAACCGTTTTACTTTTATTATTCAATTTGTAAGTTTTAAGTCACTACCTACCACTACCTTCCTTAATTTAATAACATAAATTTAAAAAAAAATGATGTCCTTTAATCAACTGATGGAACTAAGAGAAAAAATAAAATTGTATTAAGTCATTAAAGTGATACTTAATTGTCTGATAACAAATATATTTTAAATTTCAAAAGCAGTATTGGAGGGATTAAAGTTCGTAACGGGGTCTGAATCTACAAAATGTAATGCTCTTGACAGCATTTCATACCTTCTTCGTGTGAATATTTTGCGGAAAATTTCTGTTTTCAGAAGAGGATCAACAGAAAAACAACTAACTAAAGTTGGCATTTTGATGATCCCCAACATCATCCAGAACGAAAAGAGGCATAAAATTTCATGGAAATTAGTGGGGTACCAATCAGACTGGAAAGATGGAGATACAATTTTAGTCGCATACAGGTTCGTTTCAGTAACAATTAGGTCTAAGACGTCATCGCTCCAATAGCGACGAAAAGCATCATAGGCCGAATTGGTAACATGAACCGAACCAGTACGGTCGGGTCGAAATGGTTCGTCTTCACCTTGAAAAGTATCCATTGGAGACCATTCAAAGTGGAGGTTCTGGCCTTCCAGTCGTGGGGGATTATCCGCTCCATTACTAGCGTCGAAAAATTCATCATCATCGTTCTCGCTAGCATCCGCCCGTTCAGCGTTTCTCTCTATCATGGCAGTATCCTGCATTCTCATCTGTCGCCTCCTCAATACATCCCTCGCCAAACTTAACAATTCAGGGGGGACATCCTCATCTGTAGTCCAAATTTCTTGGAGAGGATGCCCCACTTCCAATCGATTTCCCCTACGGCCCTGGTTCGGATACCCACGCCCACGGGCATTCTGTCCTCGTACACTCCTAACACCCCTTCCTCGCCGTCGTCCACCTCTTCGCACACTCACACTTCTGTGACGTTCATCTCTTTCAAGTTCCTCAGACACATACAGAACGTGAGTATCCGGGGCCAAAAAATCACCATCGCCGTCGGTGGTATTTTCGTCCAGCGCCCTCCCATCTTCCCCGAAGATCTGCAACACGATACCCGCCGATGCGCTGTAAAAATAAATTCAATTATTAGCTTCTACCACCTGTGATTGAGAATTATCCTAGTAAAGGTAAAACACATTTAAATAAAATATGGATTTTCGTGTTATCTTCAAGACATATACTTATTAATTTGTTCCTGTGTATAAATAAATAAATAAATGCACACACATTCACACAGCGCCCTCTAGTCCCAAACTAAGCAAAGCTGTTGTTATGGGTACTAACTAGACTACGGATAAACATATTTATATACTTTTATTTGTAAATACATTGTTATAATACATAGAAATGACACCCAGACCTAGAATAATCCTTTGTGGGTCACACAAAGTATTGACCTATGTGGGAATCGAACCCACGACCTCGTGTTCAACAGTCTCGTGCTTAGACCATTAGACTAACGAGGCATTTAAATAAATTAGGTATTTTTATTGAATCATTCACGAAGAATGAGAAGAAGAAAACTTACGAGTCAGATCGAAAATGTATGGGTGATCGGTCGCGCTCGGGGGATGCTGGACTGGGCTGTGACGGCGACGCTTGTTCGTTCTAAATGATAGAAAAAAACAATGAAACCCAGTTGCAATCAATCCAGCAATATCGCAAAACAATAAAAAAGCCAATACTGTTAGAGGCAACCACTCCCGGCGATCTGGCGACGTGAGCGGCGAGTAAGGAGGAGGCTCCGGCGACTGCTCCTCGCGTCCTTCGCTCTAATACGTAAACAAAAAGCATGTTAGTGCACTGCAACCCGCATATATATATAAATATATATATAATAAACGCGTTACCATTTGCAAGTTGTCCTCCAACCCCTCACCAAGCATTTCTTCCTAAAATATAAGTACAATTTTTTTTATCCAAAACCACTGAAATTCATTGCAACATATTAGACAAACTTAAGTGGTTTATTACCTCCTCGTCTAAATACAACTCTTCGTCACCGCTTTCCTCCTCGTCGTCGGTGTACAGCAGGTCGAGGAAGCTCTGCGGCGCCTCCCCATCAACTCGCCAACCTTTTGACATACTATGTAAAAAAAAAAAATGCAGTAATATATAGCCATTCATTACTAGTACCAGCTATATCCACATGTTTTTATTTTCTAAAAAACATAATTAGAAATTTTCATAAACAGTCGATGAACATAACAATATCGACAAAACAGAAATATCGTGACCTCACTATTCAAAACATCTGCAACAAATACTTCAGAGAAATTTAGACCTTATGACCGTAAAAATAAATACATAAATGGCGTGGTTAACTAAACTGCCAATTTATAACGGTTTCCCACCAAATTTGTCTAGCTATTATTACACTGAAATATATAATTACGTACATAATCGTTCTCAAAACGAGTTCTAATGAATTTACAGGGATAAAAAGTCAATACTTTTCACTGTATTCACTGACAAACATCGTAAAAATAACGCGGAAATCGGTAACTTTCTGGGGCTTTATATATTAGTTATAACGATGTATTTTTTAAAAACTATTACCTAAATAGAATCATTATAAACCAAATAATCATATTTCTAAGAAGAAAACATTACTTACGTGAATAAATCCAAGTAAATCACTTCAAACGCACGAACTTTATACCTGACTCACTCTACAAGTAGCTTCAACTGCAAATGCCGCGAAAAAAAAATCGAACCACAGATTTTAAAAATTTATGGTTCAAATGTCAAGGAAATGTAATAGAGAACGCATGTTATCAAACTTCTTCATACAAAAGTAGAACGTAAAAGCATCTAAATTAAGCCTAAATTCACCTGGGGAGGTGCGGTGCCCGGGCACCGCTTGGGGTTTGACGGAACGGCGCGGTAATAGACTCGCGGTGCCCGGGCACCGGTTGGTATCATAGTGGTTAAGACCAAACAAAACATTTGTAACCGACTTCAAAAAAGGAGGAGGTTTTCAATTCGGATTATTTTTATTGTCCTGTCACTTTCGATTCACTGTCCTGTCCGTGTCCTGGTTAGTACCCAGTACCTACTGAGTTCAGTCACTGTTGTCAAAAATGAAAAACACAGTTTCAATCATTGAGCGAAATTCAATTTTGTGTGTTTATCTTGTTATTTTTGTTTAAAAGTGTAGACAGACTCGTATGCCTTACTGTAGATTTTGTTGATAACTGTACTTTGGATGTGCTATCATAAGAATGTTGTGTTTTGCGAATGTGGTATTATGGGATTATGATATTTTAATAAGTAATATGATGTTTTGAGAATGTGATGATTTGCGATTATAGTGTTTTAAGATTATGTTTTTTGCGACCATCATGTTTTGAGAAAATGATATTCTACTACTATTCCAACAACACTGTGTGACTGAGTGTGGAGCCTTGGGTGGACGTATGTATGTTCGTGTCTCCGAATTGCAATGGCAGCAAGATGCAGAAAGGTCTACCACTCTACCTAATTTATCTGGTAATCCTACTCGGGCGCAGTAAGAGACATAATGCTTTCGATCTATGTAAAATTGCGAAAGTTGTTTTCCTTAATGATGTTTGCATTTAATCAAAAAAGTTCTTCGCCCTTTTCTATCCCTGTTTTAAAATAATCGATAAAAACTAGACAACGTTACGACGCAAAGATAATTACGAGAACAGAGGACTACGCACTTATATCGAAGCAGTCCATTGCCATCTTGACTTCGTAGCGTCTTAGACATGTATTGCGAAGCCGGCAGACTGATTCGGTTGACTGAGGTGATTCAGTCCGTGCAAATAGCACTCTTCCAAACCTGAAAAAAGTCCTCCCACAAAGTAAAAATCCAAAATGTTAAACTTAATAATTTAGTAATCCAACAATCTTGTGACCTAATATACGCCCAAAGATACGGCAAATCATTAATTAATTATTTTTTATTATTTTTCAATTTGGACTGTCTTGGAATATATCAATGGAATGATATAGGTAAATTTATTTGAGACCTTTTTTTGGGAAGCGAAAAAAAAATTGTCCGAATCGGCTAACCGCCCGCACTCTCTGAACCCAGAGAGTGCGGGTGGAACCCGCACACCGTCTATGACCGTCCGTTTATGAGGCGGTCATGGTCTTCCGGGGTTCTCGGGAACTTCCTTCCTAGGTTATATTGCTTATACGGATGGATTGCGGAGTGTAGCAATAGCTCGAGCATGTCAAGGTCGCATCCCTGTAATTCGAACTGGTTGTTGGCGGGAAATCCGAGCCCTCTGACATCATGACCAGGGGCGAAACAATACGGCAGCAGAGCGGGCAAAATGCCACGAGCCGTAGGCTCGAGGGGCCTCGGGCACCAAAGGTCCTAAACACAGGAGGCACTAATTACAAAATGAATTAATGACTTAGCCACGGGACTCAGATGGTATAGTTACGCCACTAATCATGACTGAGTAATACAGCATCGTATTGTCTTCACTACATAATTATTATGAAACAAAGTCCACCGCCGCGTCTGTCTGTCTGTTCGCGATAAACTCAAAAACTACTGAACGAATTTTGATGCGGTTTTTACGAAGGTAGGTTAGTTAGGTATATAATTTGTTAAGGTTTTGTGTCAATTGGTTGAAATATGATGATTGTTGAAGATGTATCTGCTACCCGTGCGAAGCCGGGGCGGGTTGTTATTATCAAATTAAAATACGTAGTTACTACTTAGTTACATATCCATTTTAACTATTAGTAAAATAAACGCGTATCTAAATAACATAAAGAAAAATAAAATAAAATAGGTATTTTACATCTAGAGGAATTATGCTTAAGTAATTAGTGAAACAAGTAAACAAACGCACATTTAAGTACAGCTTTGTATTTATTTCTCGAAAAGTTTGTCTACCGTACTTTGCGGTGCGAGTATAATGGAGTTTTATTTATCAAACTAGTAGTTCCCCATACTCTAACCTTTTTTTTCTCACCATGGCTACCGGTGAAGTGGTATGTCAGAATCGAGCCGACTAAAACCACACGGTGTTCCGTCACAAGTGAGTCTATTGCAAGGGACTGGGGTATACTGGAGAAGGACTGGGGAAGGAAGTCCCCGAAAACCCTGGCAGACTTTGACTGCCTCTTAAACAGAAGGCGGTCACACGAAGGAAGCGCGCGCGGAACAGGTCGTGCAACCGTCTCAGGCCTGCTTCTGCCAGGGTAACGGGCAGCCTCACCCGTTACCCTCAGGCCAGCGCTCATGGAGACCGCAGATTATTCTGCACTCTCCGGTGCCTGGTGCATATTCTTCGGGACGGGAGAGTACTAGCTCTCTCCCGTTCCCTTTCCGCCGCCTCTTTAGCGGACATCACTTCCTCATCCCGCAGTTTCACCTGCGTTTATGGTCACTGCTCCGCTCCTAAGGAACGTAGCGTGATGTTACATAGCCTATAACCTTCCTCAATCCTCAATGAATGTGTACTGTATACAATACAAAAAAAAATATTCAAATTTGACTGATACCTCCAGAGATTGACTGGTTTAAACAAACTATCAAACAAAAAAACTAACAAATATGTAACATACATTACATTATAATTATCATTTCCGCTTTTAGTCATGGGCTTAATTAGGTATGTTTATCAATATGTTGAAATGTTACTTGAAGTGATCGTATTTATTTTTTTTGAGAATAAAATTCTTAAATATTTGTTTTATTTATTTTCTATTAAAAGTGTACATCACTACATATTATAAAACAAAACTCCCACGCCGCTTCTGTCTGTCTGTTCGCGCCTTATGGTCGTAGCGTGATGTTATTTAGCCTATAGCCTTCCTCGATAAATTGGCTATTCAACACCAAAAGATTTTTTCAATTCGAACCAGTAGTTCCTAAGATTAGCGCGTTCAACGAAACAAACAAACTCTTCAGTTTTATAATCTTAAGTACAGATTAAGTAGGTACTCAGGGGACAAATCATCATCACTACATATTATAAAACAAAGTCCCCCGCCGCGTCTGTCTGTCTGTCTGTCTGTCTGTTCGCGATAAACGGAAAAACTACTGAACGGATTTTCATGCGGTTTTCACCAATGGATAGAGTGATTCAAGAGGAAGGTTTATATGTAGTATACACGCATATTATTATAGTGAAAAGTCGAGAAATTCAAAGATGTGTAATGTCATGTCGTAACAAACATATTTTTGTGCGCTTACATTGCAAACGGTGGTTAAACCTTACGAGATAGATCAAATTAATGTACTACGGAATTATATATCTTAAAAAGATCAATAAAAAAGTCCGCGATGGTATATGTTTATCGCCTAAGGATAACCCACAGTAACCATTTTTATCTTTTACATACAAAAAAATTATGGGTCATTTATCGAACTATTTTAAACAATACAGTATTATTCCTTATCCAATTAAATACATTAGATACGTTGTGCATTTCATGTACATCAAAATTGCCCTTTACAGCATATAATAAAAATGAATATATCAGAACTTTAGAAGATATCAGAGATTTAAAAAGCGGGGGTAGAGCGGCTGGCGGGCCGAACCAATTTTGATTATACTTTTTTGTTAGATAGGGTACCTCAAGGGTGGTCCCATGTCAAGGAAGTCAGAATCTGATGATGGGATCCTGATAAAATTGAGAGAAACCCTCGAAAATTGTAGGAACGAGTAGTGTTTCTGTTTACTTTTCATTACTTTATGAGATTTTTGCGTTTAGAATCATCATCATATAATGAAGCTGAGCTAATGATGAAAAAAAATTTTATTATAAAAATCTTCACTACATATCACTTTCACTACATATTATAAAACAAAGTCCCCCGCCGCGTCTGTCTGTCTGTTCGCGATAAACTGAAAAACTACTGAACGGATTTTCATGCGGTTTTCACTAATAGACTAGAGTGATTCAAGAGGAAGGCTTAGGTGTATAATTTGTACCCGTGCGAAGCCGGGGCGGGTTGCTAGTTATATTAATACGTGAAGTGAATTGTTCGTACCCCTTTTTAAGAAAATTTCGCAAACGTAGTAACGTGAATTTTGGAATATTTACAGTTTATATTTAGAAGAAGTGTAGAAAGCTAAAATGTTTAAACAATACAAATAATTAACAAGCGAAGAGGTGCGAGAGAGATATGTATCTCTCTCGCACCTCTTCGCGATTTACATGTGTAAATCGCTGTCTTCTTTCTCTTTCTACCGATGTCGCCAACCCACATACAGGGAATCCAATACCTTCCCCCCTCTAGCTATAATATCTCTATGGCTGAGATACGTTGTACATTAACCATGGCACGTAAATATAAATGTGAAATGACTGTATCAGAAAACAAATAAAATGTAAAAATGTTAGAAACAAATGTTTAATTAATTTGTTAGTTCATCGTTCACTTTTTTTATAGTGAACAATAGGCGACGTTGCCTTAATCATATAGGTACTGCCATATATAAGATCGCAATTACTTCGCAATGGTTAGCAACAGGTAATACAAGATGTACTGGTGAACGTCGTGGTACGTTATTCGGAAATGATGCCTTCCTCGGATGCAGACTTCGTTTCTTGTTAATGTTGTTCATGTTGGAAATACCAGCTCTTTCTAGTTGAGGGATATCCCTTGTTGTTCTTGACTGCACAGACAAACCACTTTTTGGGTGCTTGTGAGACGAAAATTGTTGGTGTTATTCTTGTTGGAAGTACCAGGTCTTTCTTGCTGTTGTGGTTGACTGCACAGGCGAATCCCTTGCAGTTTCTGCTTTTGCTGCTGTTGCTGTTGTTGCTGTTTTTGCTGTTGATATAGCTGAAGGTTTGATACTGAGAGCTCAGTATTGGTACTGCAATTCCTTAAATAGTCACTGATACACCACATACGCAACTGATCCTGGCTTATCAGCAAACAGCGTGATAGGCTAAGTACTTGAAGGGCCATATGTTGGGTTTGTTACTGCTCAACAGAGATCGTGATGTTGACACACCCCAACGCACCATGGGGCGTGTTAGTTGTGTGAAATGTGATGGCTTTATTGCTACAAAAGTTTATCTTAAGAATAATACCGATATGCATTAAATAAGTAGGATAAAGGTTAACGTACGTAACTCGAAATGCTGTATTTTAAAATGAAAGAAGCTGTGTCAGTTTGCGAAGTAATTAGTACTAGGTATGCCTATATTAGGTAAGTAGATTGAATAACAATAGAACAGTAAAAAACATTGTAATAATTATTATTGTTACGCCTACAGATCGACAGCAAATATTCGTAGCTAATATCATTGAGTTATTGGCACCGTCTATTTCTGTACACAATGGTTGCTAGGGGTAGGTAACACAAATACATATTGTGTTAGCACGCTTTTCCAACACGTCATAGGTTCACGTGCGAGAAAAGTGTACGGCTTAATACTTCTCTCTCCTGACATACACAGATGGGAATTCCTTGGAAACGGTTCCGATAACCATTACTACACATTAACAATGTTAAAAACATACCTGCTGCTTGTTTTATTTATTTACATACTAAATACAACATTATGCACAAGTGGCACAAGTATGAGTTACATTCGGAAAAAGTATTTATGTAGGGCGCAAACGCGATTTCAAACTAGATAGTTATATAAGTCTTTGTTTGCATAGGTAGCTAGGGGATGTAGCTTGAAAGCGTGGGGCAGGAAAGAAAATCAATATTGTGTGCGCACGCGATCAGCGCAAGCCCGCCCATCAACGCTCTGTTCAATATTCTACAAATACACCTATATACATAGCAACAATACTTTCTTTTCTCCGGGCTGTTCCATATTGTGGTCAAAGTCATAAACTTTTTTTTTACATTTACAGAAAGCCTGAGGCAAATATTTTTTTCGTGGAACCATAACTGTCAACTGGCATCCTGGTAACTTAATTCGTAATGAAGGTAATTATTTTACAATTAAATTGTCCAATATATTTTTTAATAATAAAATTATTTTTAAGTTTTTATTAATTTGATATATCTTCAATGAAAGTGTTTTGAATGCTATTAAAACATAATATTATATTATATATGAATTATTAAATAACTAGACAGAAATACAAGGTGCCGCGGCTGCTTCAACAATTTTACAAAACATTTTTTTAGGATAAATTATTTCCAAAAAGTTGTTTTAAATTGACGTTTTACGTACTTACGACTATGTACGCCTTTAATTTACGTTTCTTAATAAAGTAAATCTCAATAGGTAACTGCAAAAAATATACCGTTAAACATAGGAAGGCATCAGAGAGGGACTTTAACGTGTTTTACCTTTCCACTACCGCGATAATCTAAGGTGACGCAATGAACCTTGACCATGCATGTTGCGGGTTTGATTCTGACGAAAGATAGACATTCTGCAGCTATATGAATTAAGCTTAAAGTCGTTAAGCGCCAATACATAGTATTAACGTTGTCTTTTTCTACAAACTAACTTGCTTATGGTTATTGTATATAAATATATTTACAATAATTATTATAATAGACATTTTTTATAACGGAGTTAACAAACGTCATTCAGTGTTTTTTATTTAAACTAAATTAAAATGTTCACTTGATGTTTTTGTATTATTACATGGTAAAAAGTAGGTGATATATATTTTCAACATGAATTATTATTAAATAAAGCTACTCGACCAATGTCGCGAATTGGAGCTGTTGGTCATATTATATTCGTGGAATTTATTATTACTGATGAGCGATGAGTGCGATGACACATTCGCGTCGAATTTTTGGAAAAAGAACAACAAGCACAATTTGCGCGTGAACAGGGTGGCGATGCGGCGGCAGGGCGGGCGCGCCGCTGGCAGAACAAACGCGCCCCTCGCGACATGGCGCAGGCGCGCGCCGCCAAACCGACCGACGACGCTACGTTGGATCGATAAGATAAACGCGCAACGCCGGTCTACTAGTTAAATCAATACAAATTCTATCGATTTTTGTAGCCGCAGCCGCCGCACAACGAATTTGAGGGTCGCACGCGGTGGGTGCGCACATCGTGTCGTTTCGTAATAAGGATCTAAATTATGAAGTAATCGTATTTTACAGTGTGGTTCGTGTGACATGCATTAATATGTGCTATATATTTATTAAAAATATAAAGACTATCGATCGCGAGATTTAAAGGTAAACATTTTTTTTAACTACAAAACAGGAAATTAGTAGTCTATTCAATAACTTTTTATTGAAATGAACACACTTTAAATAGCTCCAATTGATTTTTTTATTAATTTAATAAATAATTTTATTAACCTTCATAAAACACAACAAACTACATATTAGTGATTTGCTTCATGCTTGAAATTTTCTTTGGCCGCGGCCGGACATGCGTCAGTCATTGGTCGACAGACTCGACAGCGGTCATTTGACTTTCTTGGCGCACGGATATTGGGCAATACTGGCGCTACAGAGCCAAACTTTGTGCATTTGTTTGTTTTGATTGTAAGTTTTCCGGCGTATTATTCTAAGCTTGGATTTATTTAAGATATAAAGCTTTATATGTTTCGTAAATTAATAGGTGTCCAAAACTTACAGTGAATGTTATTTTCATTCATTAAATCCGCTGCGATTACAGTACGCCGTTCACCGATGTTGAATTTTGAAAAAATGTAAACAAAAACAAAGTAAGGTTATTTTATTTGATGCAGATGGTGTAAAATGTAGAAAATACAGGGGACAATGACGTCAACGGACACGTACCAGTTGAAATGGCACTCGCACAGTTCCCATTTGAACGGGTCAGTCGCGGCGTTGCTGCGATCGGAACGCTTCACAGACGTGGTGCTCTGTACCATGGATGGGTCGCAGATACCGGCGCACAAGTTCATACTTAGCTCATGCAGTGTTTACTTGTGCACCCTGTTCGAAGGCCAGAGGTCTGTGACGCGAATGGGCGGTATGCTGTATGTGGTGCTACCATCAGAAATATCAACAAAGGCACTTAAAATCTTAGTAGAATATATGTATAAAGGTATGTTGTATGCTATTCATTCTCTATAACATTGTTAGTCTGATAATGAAGTAGTATAGGGACTCGATGAAGATAGGACTTACAACAAAGACCTTTATTTAATGTATTCCTGAAGAACTAGGAAATATATTTTTACAAGTACATCTTAGTTTGCTCAATTAAATTAATTGTAATTAGTATGATTAGTAGAATCCGTTTTCTTTTTTTAATTACACACAAATGTTACTTGCACCTACATACCCAAACTTTCGTTATGACTCTACACTTGTGTAAATTAATTTCCAGGTGAAACAACAGTATCAAATGAGGTTCTAGACACAGTTTTGAAAGCAGGGGAAGTGCTCAAAATAAGAGGTCTTTGGAGACAGACTGATGAGTCCGGAGAAGTTTCGTCTGCTGATAAGAGCACAGCGTCAGCAATACCAACAAATGTGGCCAAACAGGCTGCTGGGAAAAAAGCTGATGATGTGCAACCTAAGTTAGCTGTTAAGAAAGATGACAAACTGCTTAAAGCATTTAATCCTGTGACACCAGGTCAGGGAGGAGTCACTAGGTAATATAATTTTTATATTGAAATGTACTTATTTATTTGGAAATGTTAATGTAAAATTTATATCTGTTATTGGAAAACACAACATCTATGTTCTGGCCGACTTAAATAACAATAACAGTATATGCCTGATGTAGGCATCGTTTTTAAGATTCTTAAACTAATCAAACAATTCTTCAATTTATAATACACAAGCTGCCAGTAACCAACTTCGTACGCGTCGAAATATCCCATGGGAACCATACATTTTTCAGGATAAAAAGTAGCCTGTGTGCCAGACTCAGATCTACCTCTGTGCTAAATTTAATTCAGATTCATTCAGGCATTTTGGTGTGATTAATAATTTTTTATTTGAATAAAAAACAAAAAAAAGAAAATAGTAAGATTACCTAGATTTTACAATAATTATTGTGCCAATAATAAGGTTTACAGGGAAACAATTATATTATTTTCATTTCACTTTAAGGTCTTATAAGGAGTTTTTTTTATATTTTTCTGATAAATATTATGACTTAGTCTGTTACCCAATCCCGGCTTGACGTCGACTTCTGAGCCACTCTGTATAGTATACATAACAACTACATGTTTCCTTCTATTGAACGGTCCAACTGTTAAAACGCCACCTAACTAGAAATGTTAGAGTAGTGTTCTATTATTACTGATAATAAGTATTGTGTCCAGAATTCCCTATGTGGAGGGAGGGGCAAGTGGTGTTGTGAATGTGTAGGTCCTAATAGTACTTTTTGTAGCTTTAAATGGAAACTGGGATTCTTCAGGGAGTTACGGTGGCTCAAATAGTTCTTATAAAACCCGTGTTAACCTATCCTAGCTCTCTAATTTAGCAATAATGTAAAGCAATAGAGAAGAAATATAAAAGTAAACTATTAAACGGTATCAATGCAACACAAGAGACAAAAAACTATATCTGATTCTTATTTGAAGTGGGTTTCATCAAATTCATGCAAAGTTAAAATAAAGAAAGAACCATCTATTTCACTACCTCCATCACCTATCCAAAGCACACTAGGCTTTACCTAATATTTGTCTCAATGTCTGCCATACTTACACATTAAGGTCATTCTTCCTCAGGGGTAGGCAAAGACCATTTCCGAATACAGATACTTTGCTAAATACTTACTAAAATATATAATATATTTTCCACACAGGCCCATGTTTATTGGACCACCAAAACTAGTTTTTATCAAGACGACAGAAGGTGGCGCTGCGGGCCTCAGGCCGGGCGCTCCAAAAGGACAAACTATACTTGTAGCGCCTACACCGACCAGTGATTCGGCTACAATGACCACGGTGGCAACTTCGACAACAGGTATTTCACATTATTATCTGATAATTGAAAAAAGCCGCAACTCTATAGGGGTAAGAGAGATGTTAAGTTTGGCTACTCACTAGTTACACCAATGATGTTGCGAGTATTTCTTGGCACCGGAAAACACTTAATATTAGTTGGGCTGTGTGCATGTTTAAACAAGTTTATAATTTTAAAAAAAAACGTCTGCCCTGCCAAAAAAATGATTTTTTTTTACCATTGAAAATGGAGACATACAGCCACCATATTTGATTTTTTTTTTTCAAAAAATACATGTATAGCCATTGTCATTTAGGATGATGTAAGGATTCTAATGATACCTCTTACATTCAAACCTGTTTAGGCATTTAAAAAGTTATAGTGCTATAAAAGGTATATTAATCCTGAAAGCATAACACTCCTTTTATGGGCAGTTGTGTAAGAAAAAAAATTAAACATGCATCAATTACCTGTAAACATACGCTTTGCATTATTTTCATATTTTGCGCAATATTATTTCATACAATGCCTAAAAACCTCACGTGTCTGTAAAGAATAAATTGCTTTTATTTTCAGCTAGTACTGTTTCAGTGGCCAGCACAGCAGCCAATGATGATTTGCATGAAGAGCCACCGCCACCAAGAATACTGAGGAGACATGCTGCCGAAAGGAAGTATGGCAAGAAGCAAAAGACTGACACTAACGCTGATAATGAAGAACAGAAGGAACCCGAGGAGACTCATGATAATGTTTCTGTGACTTCTAGTAAGTAGACGTACATTTGTCTCTGTAAAACTCGACTCTTAATACCTCACTTGTTATGTACTTATTTACACTTTATTTAAGTATTTTTGCTAATCAACATAAAACTTATTTACATTAACATGATGGAAAACAATTAAATGCCCCCCCCCCCCCCCCCCCCTCTAGTAGTAAGCAATTACGGGTGTTTGCAAATAACCAAAACAATAACAATACCATGTGCAATATTGTCCACTTTCCGTTGAAGTTGATCTTGCTCATCAATACACTAATGTTATTCTCCTATATGTATTGTATGGTCACCCTTACCTAGCCAACTCTTCTGTGTATGGTGGGGTACTTCGACTCTTCTTTTCTACTTTATTTCTTACTAGTTGACTCGCGCAACTTCGTCCGCGTTTGTAAATTTTCCCCGTTTTTGCATAATTTTTCATTGATGCTCCGCTCCTATTGGTCGTAGCGTGATGTTATTATAGCCTTCCTCGATAAATTCAAGACTAAAAGAATTTTCAAAATCGGATCAGTAGTGCCAGAGATTACCCTGAACATCCAAACTCACAAACTTTACCTCTTTATAATATTAATATAGATTGATCTCAAGTTTGTGCTAATCGAAAATCTACTTAATAAACAAGTCAAGTAACCCAGTATCAAATCAGTATTCAAAGTTGTAAATTCTGTTTTTAGAAAAGTCAATAGAGAGCGAAGTCCAAGTGAAAGATGAACCGGAATGGGATGCTAGTAGCATAGAAGAAGAAGAAAGGTCTATAGCAGAGATGTTTCAAGCCGAAATGAGCGTCAAGTCTGAGCCTATTGATGAAGTTGACATTGAAGAGGAGAACTTGGTAAGTGTAATGACACATTCTACACTTAATAACCTCTTTGTTGAGATATTGATTTTGAAAAATGTGTATTAAATACACATTTAAATATGTTTCTGGAGATCTACCACGGGATATTGAGAAAGTTGCGACGACACACATGCGCTCGTTACCGTAATATCGTACTATTTTTCTGGTTGCTGCCACTTCTGTGGTGTGTGGTGTGGCCATGGAAGTTGCGCGACACAAATTATCTTACGGCATTCCGCAATTATGCCGATCAGTAACAATATATATTCAACGGACAGATCTACAGTCCGCTGGCGTGCGAGTTATGCGCAGAAGTGTTCACGGTCCCGGCCGCCTGGGTGCGCCACGTGCAGGGCCACGCGCGCTCCGACCAGCAGCACGCTAGGAAGAGGAAACATCGATCTGCGGTGAGTAGACGCTGCAGTCCAGTGGTTACTGATCCTGACTGCTGAGCCAGAGGTCATGGGTTCTATTCCCACCCAGAACAAATGATTGTGTGATCAGTACGATCATTTGTTGTGTCTGGGTGTAATTTATCTATAATATGTATATATGTAGTAATATATAAGTATGTTTATCAGCATTACCATAGTACAGGCTCTGCCTAGTTTGGGTTCAGACAGCTGTGTGTGAGGTATCTCAAGTTGTTATTATGATTATATTAAAACCCTTAGTTTCACCTGCATTTATGGTCACTGCTCCGCCCCTATTGGTCTTAGCGTGATGTTATATAGCCTATAGCCTTTCTCTATAAATAGGCTATCCAACACTAAAATCATTTTTCAAATCAAACCAGTAATTCCGGAGATTAACGCATTCAACCAACCAAACAAACAAACTCTTTAGCTTTATAATATTAGTATAGAAGTATAGATTTTCTTAGAAAATCACAATGTTCAGATTCGTGTAATAGTAGAAGTAATTCATTTGATTTTTTTTTTAACAGAGTGACGACACAGAAGAAACAATGGCTTTGCTCCGCTGCGATCTTTGTCAAAAGCACTTCCCGAACCCCGCGGAATGGGTGCGACACATACAGAGCACGCACACCGAGTCAGGTCAGCATTTTACACAATCTCTATTGAGTATAGGACCTTTGTATTTGTCGACTGGTTATCCTCGCCTTTAGTATCTAGTGAAATAACTATCGGACTATAATAGCGGACTAATGCCCGTGCAAACTGCTCAAGCAATCTACCTTAAGTGACTCTGTAATTAAGAAGTAGATGCCACTACATTTAAAGGATGGACTATGATAAGAATATAATCCGTACTTGGGCCAAATGGAATCTTTGTAAATGAACGATATGTTTAGGGTTGTCCTAATTAGAATGCTAAAATATTGTAATTTTATCTCTATTTCCTAGTAATTATTACCTAAAATTAACTGTCTTTGAGTTTGCTGAGACTCAAATCTAACCACCAAATACGTAATACTTAAAAAGTACCTTAAAAGAAGAATTAATAAATTTGAAATTATAACTATACGTCTTACAATCCTATAACTCTTTAAATTTCGCAGATCAACAACAATTTGGTTATTTATATAATTAATTGTCAAAGTACAGTAAAAGTTCTTTATTCGCGAGGGATACATTCCATAAAACCCGCATATGCAGGAACTATCAATATTTAATAGTTATTTGTATGGGATTATACCAATTACCAGACCTCGAGCTTCATTGGTAGGTACATCGTTCGCCGCAACCTGCCGACAACCTAGAAAGCAATCTCCATTACCGCATACATGCCTTCAAGAGAAAGCGATCTCCATTGCCGCATACATGCCTTCAAGAGAAAGCGATCTCCATTGCCGCATACATGCCTTCAAGAGAAAGCGATCTCCATTACCGCATACATGCCTTCAAGAGAAAGCGATCTCCATTGCCGCATACATGCCTTCAAGAGAAAGCGATCTCCATTGCCGCATACATGCCTTCAAGAGAAAGCGATCTCCATTACCGCATACATGCCTTCAAGAGAAAGCGATCTCCATTACCGCATACATGCCTTCAAGAGAAAGCGATCTCCATTGCCGCATACATGCCTTCAAGAGAAAGCGATCTCCATTGCCGCATACATGCCTTCAAAAAAATGCATAGAGTGTTATCAATTTTGTATATACAACTCATCAATCAAGAGCCATGTATGTGGCATAGAGTCATAGGCTTTTTTATAATCTTTCCAGCATGTCTCCAAATCCTTTCGGTTATGGAGAACTTGTTGGTTAACAGTTATATCAAGTATAAAGAGCAGCTTTTTGCAATGTACTCAAATTTGACGAGCTATATATCATTCAGATTTGGATGCAGCGCATAGAAATACGTAATAAACAAACATGATCTAGTTCGTACAAAAAATTCTCGCTTGCATAACTGCATTTTTTTTTTTGCTACTTTTGGCGATTTTTTGCAATGTACTCAAAGGGGTGAGGGTGTATGGGTTAAAATGAAATTCGGAGGATTCAGCGCAACGAAATACATAACCCTAGATAGGGTCTGGTCAAAAGTACTGACCACTTTCTTTTTGTGTGCCGGTGTAATCGTGAATAAGTTATAAGCGGTATATGTGATTGCGAATGGACATAAGCTTGACATGAAACCCCGGTAGGGTGACGGCCTGCGGCCCGTGGGGGTTTCCACACGCACAAAGTAGACTGCTGCCTAGCTAGCCAGCTGGTAGAACAGTTCCTCGGAGCACGGTTTTACAAGCGATAGAACACACACAAAGAGGCAAAGTTTCTCCTTAGGCTTATCGCGTGTGAGCTTAGGATCGAATCGTCAAATTCGCACAGCAAGTCTTTAAACCGGGTCAAAAGGCCGAAGCTGGTATTCAGGTGCCCAGAGGTGACAGCAGTACTCTCTCTTTAGCTCAGGGTGAAGTATCGCTTCGGTCTATTAAACACACCGAGCTTTTGGATGCCATCGCTTTGTCTTCTAAGTAACTTCGAAACTGGAGGTCGAAGGCGTCGCTGGAAATGCATCAGACAGACAACCTCGTATAGATAAAATGTAGCAGAAAGAATAAAAACTAAAAGAAAATAAATATTTGCACAAACTTGTTATATTATATGAATGTTGTTACATTTGTATGACTTTCAAGCGTAGTAAGCTCTTTGCTTTTCTCATTTAGGAAGCTGTTCTGGTCTATGTCCAGAAAAACAATTAAGGTTCTACCTTTACTAGTACTGCTACTCCTGCTGCTGATGTTAGATAAGAACGCTAACTGTATTTGTGAAAATGTATTTTGAAGCCAAGTATTTATAATACTAATTATAAAATACCTCATCAGTGATCAGTATTTGAAATACCAATTAAAAATAACCCTCCTTGTGCAGTCGGGTAATTACATTTTTAAGAAGTACTTGAAATACAAGTACCAAATAAGTACTTTTAAACTTTCGCGTTCCATGATATAATTATGTATTAACAGGAATTAACGCGATCGGTATGTAATACCTTTTCGTGATCGCGTTAATTCCCGTAAATACAAAAATTATACCAAATACGTATTTGTATTTCAAACACTGCCCAGCCCTGCCTGTACAAATCCTAACATAGCTGAAATCTGATTGTTATGTATGTGGCTAATTCTCGACAAACGAACATCATTGCCATTGCACCGATTTTATTTGGTTTTTGCCTTACACCTTTCACCAGCCTTGAACACAAGTCTTAACACCAACTAATCCCGCTACACTCATGATAATCACTTCAGTTATGTTCTAAAGGAAAATTTATACATTGGAATGCCTTGCTTGCCTCAGAAAAAAATGTTTTAATTTGCTGACGTTAAACAAGACGTTCCAATTTGTGATTGTCTGCCTACTAAATCCTATTCTAAATGTCGTTCGATGTCGGTTGTCTAGAATTGGCCTTATCAAACAACAGTGCCCCACCAAAACGTCACAATCGTTTCACAGAGGGCGCGCAAAACAAGACTTGCTCGAACTGCAAGAAAACCTTCCGTCGCATGCTTCAATGCTCATACATATGCGTATGCACACAGGTTAGTTATATGTCTTTTATATTTAAAATTATAGCTTATTCATTAATTAAGCCAGGTATTCTAAACCTGTAGTGAAACATTCATGTGTTTCTAAAACCGTAGTGAAAAAAGTGAAAACTGCTGCGGTGAACAGAGTTTGCCGGCCATGGCAATTTTGAAGAAAATTATACGGTTTTTAAACATAATTATATGAAACAAAACATTGTTTCTCAGACTGTCCACACCATGTAAGTTAGTTGAAAAATTGTTTATGCCAACATCTACATGGTGCTTCAGAAACAGTGTATCATTAATGTTTGTAGTGAATTTTGTCTGTGGCTTTCGGACCTTCCGTTACCGTCCATCTCATTCATAATTAATAAAATGTGCTGCAAATAACTCAGCATGGAAGAAAATTAAAATTTTAGATTCTAAGCTAGACATGGATGTGGTGGATGGATGGATTCTCTAATGTGGAGCAAAATACATGTATTTAAAATAATTAAACTATGTATTTAAAAAAGAGAAGTTATATGAAAATGTATGTTAAATTTCAGGAGAGCGTCCCTTTGTCTGTGGGCTGTGTAACAAGAGTTTCAACGTTAAGTCAAACCTGTTAAGACACTTACGAACATTACACGACCAGATCATTAGTCCAGCTCAAGTAGAAGGAGACGACGATGAAGTTGCGCCGGGCCCTTCGGAGGTCAAGCGCGAGTCCTGAGGACGTGGAGGGGGGGCAGGTAAGTTTTTTTATACTTCGTCGGTGGCAAACAAGCGTACGCCCGCCTGATTGTAAGTGGTTACCGTAGCCTATGGACGCTTGCAATTCCAGATGTCCCGCACGCGCGTTGCCGACCCTTTAAAAACCTATACACTCCTTTCTTGAAATCCATACTGTTCCTCGGGAAAACCTCGCCAGGGAGCGCATTCCCCGGCCGGAGCGTTCGCGGGAGGAAATTCCTCTGGAACCGTACCGTGAACGACCATTTAGGTGCAAGGTGTAAGGATGAAAGTCCTGCCGGCGGCGAGCAGTGCGGTGGTAGAATGCGGCCGTGGGCATCATGTCTAACAGTTCCTCGGAGCACAACCCATCATACAGTGTAACACTCACAGGGAGGCAAATCCCTCCTTAGGCTTAAGGGTTCAATACCGTTTGTGAGTTGGGATTCTCACAACATATCTTTGGACTGAGTCAAAAAGCCCAAGCTGATATCCAGGTATCCCGCCTAGAGACGATAGCACTACTCCTAATGGGAACGGACTTGTGACTTGTATAATAAGTCTTTGCACTGGGATAAAGTACCGCTTCGTTCTATTAAGCCCTCCAAGCTTATTGGATGCCAGCTTGGCTTTGCCTTCCAAGCGATAACGAAACTGGACGTCGCCGTCGCTGGCAGTGTCGACACCAAGAATCCAGATACTCTCTGAGATGGTAAGGGCTGTGGAAGTTTTGGGGTGACAGTGAATGGGGTTTTTTTTGGCGGTGAACGCGTATACTTGTGTTTTGGTGGAGTTGAACCGGGACCAGACTTTTATAACCTCACTCGGAGACCCTGACTAGAGTTCTCTCGATTTTGGACACAAGTTGTTCGCGACTCTCTAATATAATGGAACGAGAAATGTTGGCACGGCCCGTGTAATAAGCATCCTCGGTGTTGTGATCTGCATAGCAATGGATGTCATCAATGACAACATGTTATTGAAATGCAACAAAAACAGCGTTGGGGACAGCACAGAACCTTGTGGTACACCAGCGTTAATGTTCATGCTTTTAGAGCTGCTGCCGTTTACTACGTGCTCTTATGCGTATGCCGGATAGAAAGCAGGCAATTCATCTGCACAAGCACTCGGGCAATCCGTAGATTGGCAGCTTGGACAGAAGGCCGCGATGCAAGAGTCGATCGAACGCCTTTGCTATGTCTAAGCTGACCGCTAAAACCTCACCTCGACTCTCGAGATTTATATTTTAGAAAAAAGTCAAACATTATTACAATATAGTCAATTGCTCTATTTAGTGCCAAAAGACTGCT
>CAWLEN010000087.1:0-16794 GCA_963859945.1 Euplagia quadripunctaria | reverse complement strand
GGCGGTTGCGCCAACTTCAGGCCAGCCAACAAGTTTGGAGGGTATTGTATATATATTAAAACTATTGCCTTACGCATTCTTTCTAGACACGACGTGACGCTGAGGAAAATGTTTCAAATCTTTACTGTTTTGTGTTTTTATGTACTAAAAACTAAATTTATCACGAATACAGATTATTAAGAAAAAAACATTGGTATCGTTAGGAGACTAGAACTTTAATATCGGAAACAGTCTAAAACACCAAAAAAGGTTTTAAACAGTTTTCCTTGAATTCTAAAAACTAAGAAGGGGAAGCGGAAGCGAAACGGAGACTTGGCTCAAACCGCATCTTCTCTCCACCTCTTACCCTTTGCCAGGTTTTATTCTTGGGGAGGAGGTGGTGTGGCCATTTACCTTCGCAGTGACTTTCCCTATAAAATAATATCATCATCTTCTTCTAATTATTCTGCCTCAGCTGAGTACCTTTTCTCAGAGGTTTGTGTCAAGGGCGCTAAAGCTGTACTAGGTGTCGTCTATTGTCCCCCTTCTATTGACTACTTCACTGAATTCGAATCAGTTCTCGAATCTTTGGGTGCAGAGTATGCTCATCACATCATCATGGGTGATTTTAATACTAATTTCCTAGCCCATAACTCCTTTCGTTCCCATAAACTCCATCTCCTTCTAGAGTCGGTCAGTTTTCATGTTTTGCCATTACAAGCCACTCACCACAATAACGTTGGCGAGGACACTTGGCTCGACTTAATTATCACTTCCAATCCTTCCCTTGTTTGCTCTCATGATCAACTTGATGCTCCCGGATTTTCACATCACGACCTAATTTTCCTTCCCTACGTCCTCAAACCCCCAAAACCCAAACCTAAAGTTCTGTACAGGCGTTGTTTTAAGCGAATGGATGTTGACAAACTGAGTGATGACGTGTATTGACTGGGGCCCCCTAATTGAATCTACTTCTGTTGACGACAAGGTGCACTTATTTAATCGGCGGTGACTAAGCTGTACGACACTCATGCACCGGTTAAAAAGGTAAAGCTTAAACGACCGCCTGCGCCTTGGATGACTAAAGCTATACAGATGGCCATGAGACGTCGAAATCGCGCGTTCAAAACCTATAAGAGGGACCGTGTGGATGTCAACTGGCAACTGTATAAGACTGCAAGGAATCGGTGTAACCAGATGATACGGAATGCTAAACGCCGCCATATTCTAGATAATATTTCCTCCTCCTCTCCTGCCGACACATCTGGAAGTTCCTCGGAACTCTAGGTGTCGGCAAATCGCGACAAGTCGACTTTCCACAATCTATAAGTCTCGATTCCATAAATAAACATTTCACCAACTCTCTCATGTTGGACAGTCTATCTGAACAAAATACTATAAATTACATCAATAGTCTACCGCGCCTTAATTTATGCCACTTTCACTTCGGTCCGGTTGCAGAAGGAGAGATCAAAAAAAAATTCTTGTCTATCAAATCCCAAGCGGTTGGTTGTGATGGCATTAGTCGGAGAATGATCATTACATTGCTAGACCACCTCCTTCCCGCATCTCCCATATTGTTAATTTCTCCCTCATGTCTGGCACTTTTCCTTCTCTATTGCGGAAAGCGTATGTACGCCCGTTACCCAAAACCTCGAATCCGTCTCTCCCCACTCATTTCCGTCCTATTTCTATCCTTCCCTTCCTCTCCAAAGTGCTAGAAGCCTGCGTCCATAAACAGTTCTCTCACTTCATTTATGCCCACAACTTACTTAGTCCTCTTCAGTCTGGGTTTAGACCTGGCCATAGCACGGTCTCTGCTCTCCTTAAAGTGACTGGCGATATTAAGGTGGGTATGGAGAATACCATGGTTACTACTTTGGTCCTGGTTGATTTTTCCAATGCCTTCAATACCGTCAGTCACGAACTCCTCCTTGCTATCCTATCCCATTTCTCGGTCTCTCAGGAAGCACTTGACTGGTTTTCTTCTTACCTTCGGAATCGTCAGCAGTCGGTCCGTATTGAAGATTCTTCTTCTAGTTGGTGTGGTCTCGCTGCTGGTGTCCCTCAAGGCGGTATTCTTTCACCTCTTCTATTTTCGATCTTCATCAATCTTATCACCCCCAGACTTCAGTGTTCCTACCATCTTTACGCTGATGACATGCAGTTATATTATCAAACAGAGTTGTGCAATACATTGTCCGGGGTTTCGTTAGTAAATAGTGATCTAGCGGCCATTAAACATTGGTTTGATATGTTCGGCGTATCAGTGAACCCGAATAAATGTCAGGCTATCATCGTCGGAAGTAGCCGTAGTATGAGCCAACTCGACCTTGCCTCACTCCCACCACTTACTTACGATGGCATGGTTATTCCATACTGTGAAAGTGTGAAAGACCTCGGATTGTATATTGACACAACTCTGAGCTGGCGAAAACATGTTGCATCTATTTGTCAGAAAGTAACAGAGTCATTGCGGGCCCTTTATAGGCTAAAGAACTTTCTGCCAACGAAAACTAAGGTAATGCTTGTACAGACTCTAATACTCCCTATAATTGACCATGGTGATGTGTGCTATTTTGACCTGAATGTAGATCTGTTCAATAAACTTGACCGTCTTCTCAATAATTGCATTCGATTCGTTTTCAATTTACGGAAATATGATCACGTGTCCCAGCACCGCTCTAACTTGAAGTGGCTGCCCATTCGCCAACGTAGACAGACACGAGCATTAACCACTTTATATTCTATACTCTTCTCTCCGAGTCCTCCTTACTACCTAACTTCTCAATTTCAATATTTAGGTGCAAATCATACTGTGAATCTTAGATCTTCACACAACCGGCTTCTCCATTGTCCCACTCATCGCTCTGACTTCGTACATTCTACCTTCTTCGTTCAATCTGTCCTGTTATGGAACGCCCTCTCGAGATCAGGATGGCAAAAACTCGGCTTACTTTCAAATACATGTTGCGGAGACATGCCTTGTCAGATTATTTTTAATTTTAGACTCTCCTTCACGAATTATATATTATATATATATATATAACTTTATAATATATAAAATATATATATGCATAAATATAAGTATATATTTATATATTATGTAGTATGTGTAATAGTATCGTTATCACTTATTATATATATGTACATGTGTATGTATTATATTATCATGTAGATAGTAAAGTACTGTGGGTACTAAAATAATAATTTATCGCACTTAAAATAAATATGTCTTAATCTCTGTGCATCTACCTTGTTTTGTCTCTGCATCGCCCAAAGGTCGACTGGGAGAAAATGCCTAGGGCATTAAGTCCACCTTTGACACATTTTGTGCATAAAGTATAAATAAAAAAAAAAAAATAAAGAAGCTGTAATAAAATCCGTGCCGTTTGGGTGCGCTTTTGATATAGTCGCGTTTGATCGCTTCAACAGTCAACACGCCACAGAACTCGTAATGCGACAAGTTATCCATACTCTCCCGAGAGATTAAACTTAGGTATAGTTGCCGGCAACTAACTTGGCAAGGGTTTGGTGTAGTGGGGGAAAGTTTGTACATGTACACTTTCGTGCAACAAAAAATATTCGATGTTATTTTCATAATATTTTTTCAAAATGTTTTTTATGAGAGGTCAATCCTAAGTAATGTATTATTAAAATTTTCTATTAATAATTTAATTTAATTTTATGTTCATCATCAAATTATTTAATATTCTGCACAGTGTGGCATTACAGTTAAAATTTATAATTTTTACAAAACAATAACAATTTATAACAAAAACAAGTTGTACAATTTAGTACACGCAAGTGTACTCGGGAGCGAACGGGACGTGGACACGTTGCGGGAGGCAAGGGTCGACTGTCCAACCAATCGCGCTCTCTGAACGATGTTACCACGTTCCCCGAGTCCCGCTTGATAACCAGAGATCTAAAAATCTACTGCGCATCTAATGAATCTTGCCAAGTTAGGCGCCGGCGACTATACATATGAAAATTATATAATTAATAGACAACATAATAAGATCAAAAACGGCTTACGGTCTGAGCTCGTCATCAGAAATGAGTACGGTCTGCAAGGAGGGTGCGACATCGCGCGCGTGTTCGGGGCTGCGGTTACGCGACTGGTCGGGGCTGCGGTTGCGCGCCTGCATCTCGCGCTGCGACAGCGGACTGCAGCTGCGACGCGACTCCAACGGGATGCGCGCACCTCGGACGGGGCTATGTCTGACACACAACATTACAGTTAATATGGGGCTAACAACACATAAATAACGACAAATTAATTACGTTTACTAACATAAATAAATTAATGAACGATACTGATAAAAATGATTTTTAAAACACCTCGGTGCTAAAAAAATATTGCATTTTATCAGTATTTATCTTGATTAAGTTGAAAAGAAGATTGAAACTAAAACCAGTCCAACAGAATCAAACTTCACAGAGGACTTCAACACATTCACTCATAACTAAAATTTATGTTATCATTGATTTTACTTTCATAAAACTTTAAATGAAATATATACACTTCTTTAAATGTATATTTTAAAAAATTGTGCATACTTTTGGATAAAGTAATGGGGTTTCAATGGAAATAATTTCTTTTTTCCACAATTAACAGCAATTTAACGCATATCTTTGGGTATGAACATACCATGCGTTTCGATCTAAGTATATTATATCGAAATGAATGTAATTTTTCTGGTTTCACACTATTTAAATGAGAAATGTTCATGAAATTAAAAATACAGCTTTGATTATGATTTGCAACAATATTTTAGTTATTTACATTACTTCCTTCGTAGGATTCTATAAAACATTTTAACATGGAGTGGAAGAAGTAATTAAAATATTGACGAACGATTAATAAAAAAGCCATAAAGTTGCTTTTGTTTAAACAATTGATCCTTACCTACGAACAGGGCTTCGTGATCGAGTCCGAAGGCGATGTGGTATCGGTGAGCGACGGCGTTCCGGGGAGCGACGTCTGACCGGTGAGCGACGAACTATCGGCGATCTGCAAACAAAGGAATAGGTGATTAGAGTAAAAATACCTAGTATAGAGTGGATTGTGTTTTGATGCTGTGCCGAAAATAATGTGTAGCAATGTCCACGTACAGGAAACCGACTCCAGTGTCACCGAGCATTTGATCATTGACAAAACAGATTTTTTTTTTAGCTATATCAACATACAATCCCAACCGAGGGGCCGTGGGGCGGCCGTAGCTATCTGCATTACGACACTTGACCAAAGTACTCTATTTTATGGAACTTTCCTAAACATGATTCACTTGTACAATCAAATTTTAAGATGTGATGTGTTAGGACCAAAGACAAAACTCTTTAAGGTGCATATTTTTGCTTGGTTACTAGTTACGAAACCAACGACAAGGAAACATAATAATGGCGAAACTGTACTAACCTACGATCCCGTCTGATATCCGGTGATCGTCGACGCACTGGCGACCGATGCCGTACTTCCGGAGACCGATGACGGACAACCGGAGATCTACGACGAAGGTCCGGTGATCGCCGACGCGGGTCGGGCGAGCGCCGGCGCGGGACCGGCGACCGGCGTCGCTTGTCCAGGGGCGACCGACGGCGAGAGTCGTCCGGACGTCTTCCACCGTCTGCAGCTCGTCGCGATGAATCTCCGGATCGAGATGAAGGTTCGGGGGACTTCTTCGTCATGTCGGGAGGCGACAGACACATCTTGCGATATATTTCGTTTACAGTTACGCGTAGTTCCTCGTCGTGCAAAACCTTCATCCGCGCCGTCCAAAACACTATCCATTCCGGTTTGAAGTCATGTTTTGATGGATCCTTACCCTCTGTAACAATAATTATAATAAAAAAATTGAACGTAAGTATAATTGATATCCTATATTACATATTCATACTGGAGACCTTTTAGACAACAACAATAAAAACGTAATAAAGAATGGCGGTTATCCATTATTCTGAAAAAAAAAACCCTTTAGATCTTTTAGATTTGGTTGGACCTAAAAATATAAGAAAACAGTCTGCGCATTTACCGGCTTGTATCTCCTTGTATCGTTTATTCCAGAACTTTTTCCACTCTTCAGGGTATAGTGGGTGTTTTTCAGGATTTTTTTCGTGATACGCAAGCGTTTTCTTAGCAAACTCCGCGGCGGCCACGCGCTTATCGCTTGCAAGCTTTACCTTGTATTCATAATTCGGCGCTCGAACCTGCAAGAAAAAAAAAGCGAAATATGAAAAATAACAGACTTCTTTAGATAACAACCATAACTCTTTCTGTTTATTGGATTAGTAAGATAATACAAAGTTACCTTTTCTTGAGATTTCCTATTTGTCGCATTATTTCTAATCGCATATCGGGCGCGGAATGGCGAGTGTCCACGATGCCTTTCATCGGATTCTTCTCTGGAAACAAATATTATATCTAATCGTTTTAAAAACCAAATAAACACGGAGCAGTAACTATATATAGATATATTAACGATTCATTGGGAATCAAACATCCTGAAACACAACAAGTAAATCTCACGTAGATAAAGTAAAGTAAAATAGTGAGGAATAGTTTTCTCCAAGGAGCGACTACTAAATATTTGACCATCACAAAGCAAAACGATAACAATATTTTAAGGTAAAAAGAAATTAATGGTTCACGCATATAAGTATAATTGATGAGCGTTTAATCTTGTTAGTTAACACTGATATGGTAATCATCAATATTTATTTACATATAAGCGTGTTTCTCTGTAAACTGGGCAACTCATTGTCTCAGGTAAAAATTATATGAAAATATATAAAAAAAACACCTGAAGTTACTGGAATGATTTGCAAGAAATTATAAAGAGAAGAGATATAAAAATGAAGAAATTTAAGTATTAAAGTAGCATAAAAGTAAAGAGCTAGTAAGTAGTATTAGCAAAAAATTTGCCTCGACAATATTCTTAGGACGAGTTGCCCAGTTTACAGAGAAACACCCATAAATAAGAGTGTTACAACACCTGGAGAGGCGAGCCATCTTAGGTTCGCGGCGGTCGGTGTCTAGATCATCGCTGATGTCTGACAAAGATTCGATGGAACCTGCGCGTCTTTCTTGACGGCCTGCTGGACGCTGAAATCATTCTCAATGTTATTGTACCGTAATTACCTAAAACAGGCAAATAAGAAAAAGACAAGCAAATAAGTAAAACAATATTTAACGCCGTAGTCAAATGACATGAAAATGACTTCAATTGTGTTAATTAATAAAATCGAAAAAGCAACTATAAAATCTTTATAAAAGTAGTGTTGTTTGTCCGTGATGAACTCCTACACTAATGAACCGATTATAATTAAATTTTGCACACTGTGCAGTTTGGTCCAACTTGAGAGATAGGATAGTTTTTGTCTTAATTTATAGCCACAATATTTTTTTATTGCAAATTACTTAGCTACGTGGTCGAGTGGCTCGTTGTATTATAAAATTTATACAAAGAACTCGGAAATGGCCTCTTGAGAACTTGTTAGTTGACGAGTTGAACTCATTACAATTTTAACTAAAATGAATTTTGAGTGGCACTCACCGAGTCACTAAAGCTAACACCCTACATCTTAAGAATTGTTTGTATATTAATAAAAACGTGAAAAATATTAAATCGGTCTTCGTCATAGCGATAATGATATTTTAAAAGTAGCTTTTTTTTTCTCATCAATTTACTTTATTTTTAATTGAATATAATATTATGCGTTAAATAAGGGCCTAGCTATAAAATAAAAGTAGTCCCGAAAATTTGTCAACATCTAGGTTTAGGTTTTGCTCGCATTTTTTCAGGTTAAGAAATAAAGGTCAACAGATCTCCCAGATGATACAGTAAAAACTATCCTAAGTAACGATAAGGGGTTCTTGCGCACACTATGGCGCTCTTGGTTTCCGATTCCGGTTATCAGAAGATAATTTGTTTGCCAACATATTTTTTTTAAGTCGCTAAACTCACTAACATGAAAAGTTACTATGACATTCCATAATGAAACGTTAGTCATAAATTAAACTTACCGCGAAATGATTAAAATGAGGTTTTGAAGGCGCCGCAACAACAGGAGGTGACGGTTCTTTCCTAAAAAAATACAAATATATGCATTTATAAGTATTTTTTTTTTTCTCTATTTAGAGAATAGTCTTTTTTTTCATCAATATATATTGATGAATATATTGCAATTTATGTTAATAATATGTGTAGAACTTACTTGTTGATAGAGTGTTCTTTGTGGCTGGATTCTGCAATAAAAATAGAATAAATAAATCATTATAATAAAAAGTGAGGGTTCCGTATAACGTTAAATAAAATTTATTTTAATCATGGGTATTCATGAAATTGGGCATTAAATAAGACTTTGAAAAAATAGATTTGTTATTATTTTCACATTTGTTATGTAACATAAAAGTATTTAATTTGACAGTACCTGCCAATGTATGACGTTGAAGTTGTTATTTAACACAATTTTCTACAGATCATACCGTTTTGAGTTTTGAGTTTAATAAAGAGAATCTGATTTGACTTTACAGTTAACTACAGTATTCTCTAAAACAGACAGACTGCTGGTTATTTTAGCAGTTTGAAATACGCACCAGGCACAGCCGCACCCTATTGTCTGATCCGAAGATCGAGTGACGGGCTGCCTTTCCCGGCAGCAACAGTATATCTGCGTAGTTTTTAGAAAAATCGTTTACAACACCGAAAAGCCATGGGGTCACGGCTGTGCAAGGGCAGAAGTTTGTGTTCTTCACTCTGAAGTAATTCAAATGAAAATAAAAACGATATACAATAACAAAGTGGGTCAAAATGTGGTCTCGAGCCTCAGTAAAACTATAGCTGGAATACCTCACCTCTTCCAAAAAAATCGGTATTGTTCACTATTGCAAACTACGGAAACTTCTGAGAGATTGGATTAATTACATTAAAACTCTTTTCATCAAGCTATTCCATGAAAGAGATTGATTATGTTATTATTGATTGAGTATGTATATATTAAAATCTATACCAAAAATAAATATACCATCCAATTTCCCATGCAGAGACTCTATGAGTCCGATGTCCACCACCTCCTCAAAGGTTGCACCTTCTTTCTCCACGAAGTGTTCTCCTTTGAAAATCCATTGGTGGATACGCTCTCTGTATGTGACAAATTAAAAAACGTTTTAAAATCGCATTAATGTATAACTGTGGAGCCGCGGTTATATCTGTCATCGCCATCCGCTATCTTAAAAAGTTTTGAATTTCAGTAATCTGTGAAACTGGAGATTTAGTTTTTTAATTTTAATTTATTCAATAATTATGACTAACAATTAGAAATTTGATGAAGTTTGACGATGTTTCTTTGGTTCATGTACACAAAAGTAGATTTGAAAAGTAAACTCACTTTTCTTTCTCATATTCCTCTTTATCGATGTTAAGGGGTCGCATGCGTCCGTACTTGCCCTCGATACGTTGTGCGAGGCGATTCACCACCATACCCACTCCTTCCCGGTACTTCGACTGACCCCGGTAAGGTGTCAGGATATTACACGCCATGCGAAAGTGGCGAAACTACAAACAAATAACAGGAATATTAAGAAATTACATTAGTATGGTAACATTTTTACTCTTTCACGTAAAAACTACTGAACCGATTGCGATGAAACTTGGTATGTAGATAGCTGAAGACCTGGATTAACATATAGGCTACTTTTTATCCCGATATTCCCTCGGGATCGTGACTTACGCGGGTGAAACCCGGGGCGCTGCTAGTGAAGAAATATTTTTTTATGCGACAAAACAATATGAATATTTATGAAAAACAGATCTTATTCTTGACCTAAGTTTTTAAAATTTATATGCTAAAGATAAGAGAGTACTATAATGATCTACTTTTCATATTTAAATATTCTCAATATTCGCCGGCAATGGTCGTCGCAATTAAGTTCAATAAAAATAGTTTCATTTTAAGTGGGTGGTTTTTTCTTTTTTAGGAGTCTACAGCAAATTATACAATATGCCAACGACAAACTTGTACCAGAAACAAAAACAATACAAGTCTAATAGGTACTCATGATAACTAGGATTCATAATTTTTGTATGAGATTGTATTCTTGTCAAAGTTCAGTTGATACTAACAATATAGTTGTAACGATGCCAGAAGCAAGTCATGTGATTGATGATGGTCCGCGGATGTCCCTGCTTGGAGCACAGTGCGCAGATGTACTTTGGCTCGTAGTGCGCCTGCTCCGGAGGGTGCTCGATAAGATACTCCAGCCCTATCAGTGGAGCCCTGATAACGGTTCAAGATGTAAATTATTAATTTAAATACTAACGATATAATTGAATCGGTGCCAGAAGCAAGTCAAATGGTTAATGATGGTGCGCGGCTGTCCCTGCTTCGAGCACAGCAAGCAGATGTAGGTGGGCGAGTAATGCTCCTCTTCTGGTGGGTGTTCAATCAGATACTCCAGTCCGATTAACGGAGCCCTGACAATCACAAAATAACCAAAAGGCCTATTTTTTACTAATAATTGCGAATTGGTAAGAGACTCCTACTTGAGGAGATTTAATATCTAGGTATATCAACAAAGTGCAAAATAAAAACTACGTCATGAGACTTAAGAACTCAATCGTTATTGCACAGGATCGTCAATTATCTTTGGGTAACCATTTTATTATATACATAACTTTTGTGTCAACAAGGTGTGCCTAACTTTTGCTGATCATCTGACGAAATTGTATAATTAATTTCTGTCATAAAAACTGATATTTAATGATTAGGCATATGATTTGTCTATAATTAAAAGAAAAGACTGCATTTGGCTTGCTCCACTGAAGATTGCAATATTTGTGGAGCGCGCAGCCAGCTCGCGTACTTTTGTGGACTATTAGGTATTATTGTTCTCAATACTTACGAATTTAGTGATACTCGACACATGTTTCGTCTATTATAACAAACAGCTGAGCAGTGTATCGTTTAGATATTTAGTTTTACGTTTAGACTTTTGTGATTACTTTTTTAGAATTAATATCTATACCAAAGGTTCTTGCATCAGAGGTATTATCAAAATAAGCTTTAAAATAAAGCACACAAAGGTTTTAGGTCAGATAAAACAAAGCTATCACAAGGTGTGTGTAATACCAAACGGTATTTATAATTCCATTGATCTGTTAATTTACAATTACAATTTATTAAGAGGAGATATGTATGTTAGATATGTATGTATGTTGATTACAATATAACGGATTTGAATGAGTTCTTTACGTTGAGTGTAATAATATCTTAATTCCTATCCAAAGAGCCAATAAGCCATAAGCCTTTTTTTATGATATAGGGGGCAAACGAGCAGACGGGTCATCTGATGGTAAATGACTACCGCCGCCCATGGGCACCTGTAACTCTAGTCACAAGTGAGTTGCCGCCCTTTAAGGTGGGAGTAGGAGTAGAGGGGGAGGGGGGGGGACCAGGGGAAAGACGGGAATAAGGGAGAGGGAAGGGTTAGGGCCTCCGGTAACCTCACTACAATGCAATGCAAGCATTGCTTCACTGCCGGTTTTCTGTGAGGCCGTGGTATCAAGCGGAGTCGAGCCGCCGAGCCCATACGTGCCGAAGCATGGCTATCCCACGTTAAATGCCTTTGTTCGAAATGCTTCCATTCAGCAACTCTTACTTCTCTTTTGTGTTTTACAGAGTTGACAACGCGCCAGTGATACCTTTAGTGAAAGCATTTTACGGGAATCACTTTATCACTTCTATTAATCCTTGAAATAAGCTTTAAATAGAACAATAGAAGCAGTAAAATCGACTTACTTGATTGCATCCAGCGAATCTTGAAGGTGACAAGTTATATTCCTATATTTGCTGAATTTCTCCTCTACATCACAAGTTATTTGGTTGTGAGCGTCTACCGCCTGTGCCATTCTTTGCAGCACTTTTTCTGAAGCTGTAAGAGATAAAACTTTTATTAACCTTATATTCTCAATAGTCCAATCAACATCATCAATCAAAATCTCCAGACAATTTAAAGGAAGAAAAAAATTTGAGCGTATAGAACAATTAATTTTAAGAAAGGTTTTAATGGCGAACCTAACCTAAAAAATTCGCGAAAGTCAGAAAAACGGGTTTTCGCTAATAAAACAAAAAGTTGAGCTCAAATCCGAAAAAGTTAAATTAGAAAGTTGTAGACATTAAAATTATCTTTCTTTCACAGTTTATTTTTGCTGTCATTTTTTTTTCATTATTTTTCGACACTAAACTACTATTTAATAAAATTCTATATTTTTTACTTCGAAAGAAAGTTAAAATAAGATAATGGCTCTGAGCGCAGCCTACGCAGAATTTTAAATAACTTTGGCTGCCAGTGGAAAAAGCAAAAATAATAGAAAATTATTAAAAGAAAAAACTAATATTGGATTGCTTGGAATTGAGTCCCTTGAAAAAATAATTAAATACAGGCGAGAAGGAAGACCTATCTAGGTAGACATATTTCAGAGGAATTTCCTCTTCTTAACTTTCATCTAAAAACCATTTTGAAAAAATATTATGCAAATAACAGCTAATATTTTTTTTGCACGTAAGTGTACATGTGCAAACTTTCCCCACCTACGCCACAAACTTGCCAAATTAGGTGGACGGACTGTACGTATCTAAAAATAAAATTATTTGAAAAAAAGGTATTTACTTGAGGTTTTGACATTATTTTGGTGATAGGGATGTTCATCGAATATGGTCTTAGGCCATGCATTTGTCATCGCCAGTTTAGTCTTGTGCTTCTTGCCCGATATATGAACCTAGAATAAAGGAAAAAAGTATGATTAAAAACATATTAAATATTTTACTCTCTATCGAGTCTATCTGAGTCAGTGTTTTTTGTGTCACTTATTGACGGGAATGAATTTTCAACGCCAAAATCTACGGTGTTGCGCGCTTCCTATATATATATTAACCTACGTTGTTGACGAAATGATTAAAACGAAATTTAAAAATCAATAATTCATGTATGATAAATAAAATTGGTAACAGATTCAACAGATCGAACAGAGGGACCCGTGACTAAGTGGTAACCGAGTAGGTTAGCACATTGCAAGGTTAAATTATTAAGTGAAAAGGAAATGCTCTAGTGGTGTATCATACGTATGTATGTGTTACGGAAGTCTAAGTCGAGGGCGCCGTCTATTGTCGAGTATAGGAAGTCATAGAGGGGTACGATTACCTAAATTGAGATGCACGCCATCTTTTGACATTGCACGGAACTATTAGTCTATCATAGAATATCCCACAATGTTTTAGAAAATTTCAGAGTTGTTTCGAGTTTTCGGGAAATGGATGAACTCTCTATGAAATAAAGTTTGAAGTATAAAAAGGCAGTTACATGCATTGCGGTATTAATGAAGTTCTAGTTGAACGATCAGCAGTAAACAAGGCGTAAAGTGCGAAGTACACCCGCACTTTCACAATTAATAGCAATTGTGTCATTATTTAATTTTGTGGATTATTAAAATAAATTGTGTCTATTTTGTTAATAAATTGGTGTAACTTTCTAATCCCAAACCTCAAGCTCGTAACATATTATTTAAACTAACTTTTGTAACAACAAACCCCCACCAACAGAAATAGTAAACTGTAATTAAGATCGGTGCACTTACCTGCAGTATACTTTCTCCGCTGCAAACCGCCGCACAAGGGTAGCAGAGGTATATCCACTTCCCAGAAATATCGCGCCCGCTGCGCTCGACCATGGGCCGTGTGCTGCCATCTTCAAGCTTTATCTTTAAACTGTTCAGGTGATCTTGAAACTCTTGCTCAGCCTGTTAAATCCATAATACATAACATTATACACAAATTAGCAAAGATGACACTCTCAACAACTGGTCATAATATCGCGTAAATGTCGATAAAATAATAATCCCATCAGAGTATAAGAAAATCAACGCAATGTCCGAATCAAATGTAGGCTTAGGCAAGTTAGAAAAAAAATGCGTAGCACTCTTTTGTCCGAATAAAAATTAAATATTACTCTCAACTGCGGGTTCAATATTTCTTCGTATTGCTCAATGGCCAATATGTACATATCTAATTAATTAAAAATATGTATCTTCAGTTTATAATAATATGATATGCCTCTAAGCCCGGACATTTTTTGCTAAGGTTACCTTAACTTAATTAGGGTTTTTTTTTTAATGAAAATGTTTACAACATTTCCCCCTATTGACGATCTATTTATGGGTTAATTAAAAATAAATAAAACAGTTTGGAATATCATATTTATTCGTTTATTTACCGTACGTATGTCAAAATTAAGTTTCTTACCGTACTCATAGTATACTTACCGTGAAACAATGACACGTTCTCAATAAAATATAGTTTTGCACAAAAGTACTTTAGTGAATTAAATTAACAGTGTTCGAACACACAACGCGTAAGATCATGAATGGTCGCATTAGACTTAAATTATTTCTATCATGATTAACCACTAAACCGGAAACATTTCTCAAAGGAGAATTTTCTATTTTATATGTTTACAACACCATCTTGCTACACGTTATCTGCATCGAAAGATAAAATAACCCTTAAAGATTACATAAAAAAGCTTTTACTTGTGTTATCACTTTGTGTTATAGTATACTAGCAGCGCCCCGCGGTTTCACCGCAACGCAACTATTATTACTATTATCAATATGATTTGTTTTTTCAAGTGTGGTATGTTTACTGTAAATGAAAGTGAAGAAACAATGAGACAGTACTGTATATCAGAACAAAACCTTTATGGGGGTGACCCTATACGCAAGTTGTATCTTGTTGTGTGTTTATTTATTAGTCAGTTCCTTTAGTTAATGCTAAGGGTCTTTGAAGGGCACACGGAAATCAAAATTTCTTTTTTTTAAACTCAAACTAGTTTGTCAAAGTTTCTGTGTTGATTGAATGAATCAAATGCTGAATCAAATTGAGTTGCTAAGAATCATTATGAAAACTTAAATCTATTTCATAAAAGAAAGACGTCACCAATATTATCATATACAGATTACAGGTTTTTTGGCAAATTTTCAATTCACTGTTTAGAAAAATCCTCAAAATTTACAGATTTCTTTAAAATATCTAATGAATATGTCCATATTGTACAAATTTTGTTCCTGTCTGTAAAGATCGATTTCGAGAGAAAATGTTACTGACCTATTAACGTTCCTTTTTTTTCAAATTCTTTAGTTTTACTTTAAATAAGCTGGGATGCTCGGCTAGAAAAACCTATGCATGAATAACTGAGTGGGTAATTGTAAGCAGTGTCAGGTTTGAGTTACCCACAATTGATACCGCTCTGTAGATACAAAACAAATACCGAGCAACGACGGGCAGGCCCGCTTGCTAGCCCCGAATTCATTCATGAGTAATGATGACCGACAACTAATAGTAGGGTTACTAGAAAGTAAAATTTTATAAAATTTCCCAGATCACCTGATAGTGATGGAAAGGGTAGCCTGACTCCCGATCATAGGGTCAGAGAACCACACCTCTCTCAAAAGGTCTCTCCTCGAGTAGAGTATGTTTACCCTACCTCAAGTGAACGATGTATTATCATTGAGTTCCATTCATTAGTATTAATTAAAATCACTAGTTATTTCAATTTCTAGGCCAACATATTTGGGTTTCTGTTGCCGGCTTATCGTCAGTTTCTGGGGTAGGTAACATGTAAATTCATTAATTTAATAGATCGATCGACGCCAAAGCACTACGATTGCGTTCTATGTTTTTTTTTTAATTAAAATACAACGGGCAATAGACAGTAGATATTTGTGTCGCCTTGAATATTGCTAACTTACTCCTTAACACTGTGCCAGGCCTATGCCACTCGATGTACTTGCAAGCGCTAAATACCTACCGTATTCACAAACAATGCTATGAGGACTTACAGTGAGCCTGGACATGTGTCCAGGCTCACTGTAAGTGTAAGTAAGGGTCGGCAATTTCAATTCTTAAACAATAATTGAGCTATGCACAACGCTATGCGTTCATTTTTGTACAGTTTATATGAATGATTTTTGTATACTAAAACCTTAGATTATATATAGGTCCAGATGCCCAATCCGTGCCTCAAAACTGAAGCCAAAAAATACAAGCGTCTAATATAAATACAAGCGTCTCACTCGTCACACGCGAGCGAACGTTCGCCGCTGAAGTACGTCTCGAGTCGCTACTTATAATATTTAAAAATGCCTGCTTGTGCTGTCACATTCTGTAAAAATTATACAAAAAAAAATCTTAAGTGTCCGAACATCACATTTCATATGTAAGTATTCTATTTCCTAATGTATTTATAAACAATAGAACAAAATTTCAAATTAATAAAATTACGACGCCATTACTAGAGATGTTGCCAGGACGTGAATTTCATTTACCCATAACGCATTCTAGCAGTATATATATTTTTCTTTGCCAAACTTGTTATTTATAGAAAGACGAGAAATATGCTTAACGTTAATGTTCGCGAAACTGGAATCCTTCAAATATTCTTAATTTCTAAACTCTAGCACCCGGAGTTCAATGTGTCCGTCAAACGATACTTTAGCTGTGGGATTGTACTCGTATTATAACTTATTATTACTACTCCCAACGAACACAGCTATAGAGCACTTAGGACTTGTAAAATTTTGCTAGTTTCTTGATACTTTATAAAAAAAAATTGGTTGCCTGTAAAGTCGGTATACGGGCGAAAGTTTTACGTGACAACGACTTTGAGTGGTAAAATAATTTTAATGTGAATATTCATTCGTATAGTAGGAAGAAGGATGAAAAACCATGCCCGAGTGGAAGGGACGCGTGCCTCTCACTCGG
>CAWLEN010000086.1:0-18872 GCA_963859945.1 Euplagia quadripunctaria | reverse complement strand
AAAACGTTGTTAATTTCACTCTAATTATGTTAGATTCTAACTTCCCGGCAACAGCCAATTCGTGGTACAGACTTACGACTCTGACCTGTTTTGTTCTGACCTGAGTTTTTGCTCTTCAATTCATTCGTACTAGCAATATCCCCTCCCTTCCATTGTCTTCCCTTGTAACCTACCTTTTAATATAATTCAATTCAATACATTCAAATTTTTTATATTCAAAGTGCTCGGTTGACTCCAATATGCTTGCCCCCTTTTACGCAAGTAAGATCTAAGGGTATGTTCCGATATACACTGCGAACATCGTTCAGTGGCTCGTACTGGGGAAAAATTCGTTTCGTTATAGACTGACAGTATACTGCCGCAGTATCGTAGGAAAATATTTGAAGTCATAAACGTCGTCATTTTTGTACTGTGAGCACTGGAGTTTTCGAAGCGAGGTGCTCTCAGTGCTGTCACAATGTCACTTTTATTATGAGATTTGACAATTGACTCGAATTGACAACTGACAGTATACTGGACTGCGTTCCGTTTTAAATAGTAACCAGTATAACTAACTATAAAGGAACGGCTTTGCAGTATACTAAATTGACGTCACACCTTACAGTGCTCTCAGTGTATATCGGAACACACACTAAATTATAGTTGTCAAAATGTGGGTAATTAATACGTTTCCGACTACTCATTCCGGGAAACTGACGGAAGTGTATGTATAACTCTACCAGCAATGAACAAGGATCTAGCGAGTGGCTGTAAGGTTTATGCTCACCTTGTACAAGACGACGAGTAAGGCCATGAGCCAGTGCCGGCGCACGTGCGACTCGAGCGCGCCCAGCGAGTGCGTGCTGCCCGCGCCGAACGCGCGGCTGCCGGCGCCGCAGCAGCACTACCGACACACGTCTACTCGTCACTACATGTGGACATGCAGGTAACGCAGCGCGGTACAGCGCAGTATAGACAGAGTAGACACAGTTTTGTGACGTATGAAGAGGTAGTCTATACGGCGTTTTTTGAAGTTTTTTTTTGTAAATTAATATCTAAAAATTTAGCAAATATTGTGACTGTAAATATAGCAGTCAATGTGCATTTTGACAATTTTAAACGAAAGGTTTTATAATATGAATTACTTTTACGCCAGACCGAAGTCCAGCTGCTCAAGAGACAAAGCTATACTGGGACTCCGGTAACCCCCAACACTTGTAGTAGAACACCTCAACTGTCTTGGGTCCAAGACAGGTGCATCGGTCAGCGGAACCGAGAGACGTCGAGTATTAATAGATACTAGAACTTCAAGTTGTGTTATTTTCATCAGTCATAAACGCATAATATGCAAAACTTTAACCTTAACCTCAAAGACGGTTGAACTGCCTATTTAATTGATAAGCAAATAATGCTATGGGGTTTTTGCGGCACCAGTCAGCCAACGCCATACTTGGTACTGGGTACTGGATAAATACTATTTTTATCCTAAATAATTACACATCAAAGAGCCGATATGGTCCAAGGCCTAAATAATAGTAAAAATGTGAATTCGGTTACCTGCAGCAACAGCAGTGTAGGTTCAGCAATACTGGCTCCCATCACATGGTTCTGGTCCAACACTTGAGGTAGATTCGCCATAAATGCGTTGAATATTGATGATTGTCTATCAAAGCAATAATTATTTCGTCAATAGACAAAATTGGCCAATATTTAAAGGTTTATCGTTTGAGAAGAATTTGTCCCGTCTCCAAAAGACAAAGTAAAAAACCACCAAAGGATACTTTCTAAGTATACTTACTTATAGAGAAAAAACACGCAAGTCCAGAAAGGAACTGAGTTCAAATATAACGGGACAACAGAAGTATTTGGACAGAAATACCAAATAGTGCAGAAACTTAGTAAGGATAATGGCACGAAGATTATGTTGACGGATAGCAGCAAAATATTGGTGCCCATAACATTAATGACATTGAATATTTTGTATGTAATATATCACTAACCTGAGTGTGTACGGTGATATATGAAAATATTTCTCCACGCAGTTGTACCCCAACAGTAGGAAAAGGTGTTTGAGGACCAGCTCTTGAGTTTTTGAAGTCGCCTTATCTTCGGTTGGGTGTGCTTGGTCAGACCTAAATAAAAACGAATGGATCTCTAATTCCATAGAAAGTGAGATTATGATATTTGTATACGATGGCTGGTCTACGCCCGCGTAGTGCTATTGCGGTACTGTATATGGTACTTTGTCGTTTTCTTTCAAAGGACCACAAAGCACGCAAAGACAAAGATTGGTAGTACGTAGGCGAAAAGACAAAGATTATAGGAACTTTATCGTGGAAACTTTATTGTGATGCTTCCGTTTCATCGAATTTCAAATCACAATGATTCCAAAGAAGTTTCAGTTTTGAAATTTCGGTTTCGTATAATAGTAGTTTTTACCTGGACAAGAACTGCATCAATAAGAACACCAACAGGTTGGTGGTCTCCCTGTCTGCTTCTTCTAAGTCCACGGCTTTGGGCAGCACAGTGCTGAGCGTGTCTTCTGAACGCCCGGAAAGCGAGTGGAAGCCTTCTGTGAGCAGAAAACCTTTATACAGGTTGATTTCTTTGAACAGCCCACATATGAAACACGATATTCAGCAGCTATTGCATCTATCATCTACTTTAATTGTCATATTACAAACATCGCTTCAGTGGGGTTTATTTATTTAAAAAAATCTTTGTTTATCCGACTGTCGAAGGTGGTCATGTTTGTCAAGCATCTGTATAAATGTATACCTAATTCTTCGGCACGCTTTACAGCAATTGTTTGACGGATTTCCACAAATGAGGTATCGTTAGATTCGTCTCAGTTGTGGGAGTAATATAGGGTATACTATTTCGCTTTTTAATTAGGATTTTTAACGCGGTCGGGTCTTTTATTTCATGTAATAATTTCTTGTTTTATTAAACGTTTACTAACGGTAGTTGCTAGTTAAATATAGGATATATTTTCATTATTATTATGAAATAAATTATTTTGAGTTGCTATTAATAAATTATCTGTTGCCCGTGGCTTCGGCTGCATTTTTTTTTTTTTAGTTTCTTTAGCGCTTAAAAGATACATAAATTCACATTATGTTTATTATTATATCCTATTTTTTTCAGTATTATTGTCAAGCAAATTATTTTTAGTTGGTATTAGTAATTAGCTCTTGCCCGCGGCTTCACCTGCATATTCTATATTTTCAGTATTATTGTGAAGCGAATTATCTTTAGTTGATATTAGTAATTAACTCTTGCCCGTGCCTACATGAAAGTAAGTATTCGCGTTAATTAATTTATCTGAGATGATTTTTTTCACAAGATATCAGGTTATCTCTTTGCCAAAGTTAATTACAAACGATTCAAAGTTTCAGTCAAAAGAAAAAAACAATCGAGAAAGACATCGTTACTTTTGCATTTAATTTCCATAATTAGTTTGGATTAACAATTAAAAAAGGGTACATAAAGGCCACGACACAAATGGAGAAGCACAATTGGTAATTTAATATATATTTTGTTAACCATTACAGGTATAACACATTAAAGATAAAATTTGTTAAAATTTAGAATATTACAATAGTATAAATAGTACACAAATCTAGGATACAATAATAATTGTTTATTAGAATGAAAACTATCGAGAGTGGCATTCATATTTGTCAAAGATATACGGTCTTACGCACATATATTATGCACTTCAGGAATCTAGTATTTTAATTTAACTTCGGGCACGACAGGGGACTTTTAAACCGTATATATTTAATAAACAATAAGATAAGATATATTTACTGTGTTTATTATTATACATGGTAAATAATACATGATACAACTCGTTTAAAACAAAGATACAATAATAGTATTTTATTTTAATCTTAAAACTTATTTCCATTAAGGATACAATAATAATAGTAATTCTATAATTTATATAAGACAAAACACGTTCCAATCAAGAATACAATAAAAAAAATTGTTTCATTCTATTATTTATACAAGATACAAGTCGTTCAAATCAAAGATACAATAATAATGATTTGTGTTATTCTATAATTCATACAAGATACAAGTCGTTCAAATCTGGGATAATGATAATTATTTTCCCTACAAGTACTTGTACTTTACAAAAATCAGGGTTTATTCTGATATGAACATTTCAATGAACACGGGAAATGGAGACTTGTATCTTGAGGGTCAGATTGATCTTACAGACGTAGACAGATAACGCAAGTGCACTCACTTCGCGTGTTAAATACTAGAGAAGCCACCTCTCTCAGTCGAACTATATCGTGGTTATTTCATTTGATTTTACTGTTTTTTCATTTACGGTACCAAATAAAATTTTCTTTCTTTTTTCTTTCTTTCATTTGATAGAGTTGATTTTGTTATGCAAATTGAAACAATATTTGTTGAATTGTTGTTAGATGAAAACTCGCTAATGGACCAAAACCCGAACTGTGACTGTAACTGTGAAATCTAACATTTTTATTTTATTTTAGAATACAATATTAAATTTTACAAAACAAATTTATTCTATTATTATATTATTATTAGGTAATTCACTATTATTCGAAGAGTTAAAAGCTTTTTTGGGCTTTCGCAAGACCACGTGAAGACTTACTACACCTATTCGGGTTTCAGTCAAAATGTTGTTTTTAGGGTTCCGTTCCTTAAAATGAAAAAAAAAGAACCCCCTTTTTTTCCTTGTCCATCTGTCTGTCTGTCAAGACACATTTTCTTAGAACCCGTGGAGGCATCAAGTTGAAATTAACATCAAATATCTACGTTTTTTTAAATTAATTATTAATTCGATCCTGGACCTTTTTACGAATCTCGAGGTTACGGGATTATTTAATTTGCGGAATTTGTTTGGCACCACTAAATGGTGCATAGCATGATTTCTCTGGTGTTTGGTGTTTCAAGTTACTAGAGGTGCAGTGATGATAAATTCGAACTAAAATATCGATTGAATAATCTCAATCGTATAATCGATTTAGTACCTTCGCTTGGTTTTCGTACAGATCGTGATGTTTATCTATCTACATCTGTGGTTTTTCTGATAAATATACAAAAGTGAGGTCAATGAAAGCACAAATTTTATGACAGAGGGTAGTTTAGTTTAACCTTTTAAACGCCATTTTAACATATAGGTGATAAAAGAAAATTTGTTGCTTTTTACAAAAGTTCTAGTATCTAATTGTTGTGTTTATTTCGTGTTGTAGTGCATCGTATTTTCGTCACATACAATGTGAAAATGGAATTCAAAAGGTTGAAATTGTGCTCCTTCAGATGTAACTATATCTATATAATATTTTCCACTATAATTTGTTCGTAACTTGGGCAGAAGTAAACTAGGCCGGTGTATGCTGCGTTTAGTAATTTGCAATCGCACCCGAAGGGCGATAATAAGGTACCACCATCGAACACCATCGCAAACGTGGTAGGTACCTTATTTGATCTTCGATACCAACCAAGTGTGAAGACGTATGTTTATTGTGTAACTTGTAGAAGATACAAATACAATATTTTCTTTCTTTCTTTCTTTCAATCCCAACTAATATTATGAATGCAAATGTGAATTTGTTACTCTTTTAACTACTGAACCGGTCGTCACGAAATTTTGCACACACGTTATCAAGCGTACAAATAAGGCATAAGGCACCTTTCATCCAAAAAAAAAAAATGTTTCCGAAGGATAAAAGAATAACTTTAACGCGAGCGAAGCCTCGGGCAGAAGATTTTAATGAAATTTTTTGTGTGTCTTTAGGCAGATTCGAGAATGGTTTAGATTTACAATTGGACCCGGTAGATGGCACTGCGATAGGGTTAAAGGAAAAATATTTTTTACGTTCCGACGGCAAGACAACGTTTACAATAGCGCATTTGACATACATAACTGTCAGTCGTTTGACAGTTGGCGCGATGGACAGAATACGCCCTGCAAATATCTTTTAAAACAGATGCATCGGTGGGAACTATGTTTTTGGAATAATTTTTTTTTTTATTAATTATACCAATTCGAATTCAATATTCATAGTTAAGACAAGACAACGTCTGTCGGGTCGGCTAGTAAAAATATATATATTTATATAAACAAAAGTTGGTCTATAGGTTATTGTTTTGGTTTCATCGTAGATATTTTTACTGAATGTCAAATATCTATACTGATATAATAAAGCTCAAGAATTTTTTTATTTGACTGTTCGTGTGTTTGTTTAAGCGCGCTAATCTCTGGAAATACTCCTCGGTGTTTGCCCCTTGTACTCATCAGATGATGGTGTGGTGGAGGCATGGTGGTCATTTTTTTTCGTTGGCGTCGTATTATCTATCACTTTGTAAGTCTGTATTTTGTGGCAAACTGTCCGACTGATGGTCTTATATAAAGGTGATGTTGTAGGTGTGTCAAGTATGTGAAGTTCAACAACGATCTCGTCTCTTGTCATTTGAGACCGCGAATAGTATGCTTGCTTCTAGAGCTAGTCATTAATTTTTTTTTTTTTGCGTGAAAATATTAAATCATTAATCTATTTATATTATTAAAAATTAATTCCTATTTCCCTTGGTCACACGTGCACGGCTGCACCGATTTCGCTAATTCTTTTTTTTTGTTTTTGTTATTGTCAGGAATAGGTTTTATAAAAGAAAAAATTAAAAAAGTTGCGCGTAAAATCAGAAAATTTAAGAAAACTTAAAGTCGCATAACCTTGCATAAAAGTGTAATTCAATAACTAAAATATTCAAAATGAAAATTCTAGCCAAAGTGTAAAAAAACCTGGCATATATTTCATTAGTATTTTTTATGTAAATACTGCCTATACTCTGTCGCTCCATTTATATTCTTTTTGACAATGTTGCCGATATGATTACAAATAACAATCGATTTTATTTAAGAGGAAGTTTGAATCGATTTGAAAAATGTAAATGGTTAATTTTAATTAAAATTACTGAAGATGTTAAATAAATTATATTATCACGTTTAATATATTATTTATATTATTCATAAAAATTGATTATTAATATTACAAATGGCTCAAGTGACGAATCTAGTGTGTATCTTTCATTTTAAATTTAAACTCAGACCAATAAGGTCTGAGTTTAAATTTTAATTTCAATCATTTTGAAAATATAACTATTCATAACCTCAGACGAAATGCTTTTTATATTGATTTGTAAATAGTTAATACCGTTTTTTGAATATGCAGTAAAAACATTTCTTCACTCTTGTATAACACTTTTATTGCGTAAAACATAAATATAATATCTACGAATTATGAATAACATAATATATATTCGTTTTAAAATTTAATTTTACAAACTCTGCCTGTCACGTTCACAGGCAACTGTCAAAAACTTAATAATTGAATTGACAGAATATAGTTTTGACGTGGATTTCAAATTTTAAACCAAAATAAATTTTTTCAGTGTACTTAATGCCTGTGATAGTTTTTAGTTCACACACGTGTAATTTTGCTACGGCTCCTAGCAAATTTATTTGTACTAAAGATCGCGTGGTGGTCGAATTTCGACCATGGTTTTTTAATTGGCCAGTATAACTTGAGCTGTCATTGTATAGACTTACCATGACAGGTCAACGCATATACTGGACGCGTGTAATTTCATTAAGCCGTTTTCATGTATTTTTTTTAAGTTGTACTTCTTAATATAGTGCACTTCTTCTATATAACCGGTGTAAGGAACAGAAAGAAAGCCGTTTTTGTAAATTATTCGCGACGGTGATACTTACACGCTGTATAAACTGTAAATATTCCAAAATTCACGTTACTATTTTTTTATTTTCTTAAAAGAATTTTCTTCACGTCTTAATATGATGATTTTGTATTTTTTTTTTGTATTGTGTTTATAAGTCATCGTTATTTTTGCGTGCTAACAATCAGTTTTTTTTTTAATTTACTCGGATACGAATCGAACATAGTTTATAAATAGAGTCACAATAAATACATAATTTTTATCCCATAACGAAAGCGATAAAATATTAATTTATTTCTTCTCATAAGGCATTTCATTCGGAAACGGGTCGTCATGCACCGACTCGAAAATTATGAAAGTCAGAACGATACTTATAATATGATATTAAAATAGTTCCCAAAGTATGCAATGACTGCCAAATATGACATTTCACACGGACCATTCGGAACGTGAACCTGTAGTAAGTCAGTACCGTGGGGCGCGCGGCACGAACTTACCGAGCGTGTTGTTGGCGCGCGGCGCGGCGCCCAGCGGCGCGGGCGCGGCCAGCAGCTGGCCCAGGCCGAAGCGAGACGTCTTGCGCTTCAGCAGCGGAGCGGAGTACTGGCGGGAATATACCTTTTCACGCTCTGCGGAGAACGTTATTCATTAAAAATAGTCGTACGTGGCGGGTACACGAGCCGCGGCGCAGGTGCGGGTACTGACCGTGCCTGGTGTCGGGGTGCGGCGGCATGGTGGCGGGCGCGGAGATGGTCCGCTTGTAGGGCCACTTGGTGCCGAAGGACGCGCTCAAAGTGTTCACGTTGGTGTCTCGGGCCGACACGCTCAGTGCTTCGTGTGCGCGACGCACTTTGTTCAGGAACCATTCCGAACTCGTGTCGCTGCTCACCAGCTCTGTGCCGTACAATATTGTTACATATTACATCATATCCCCTAAAATAGTGATAACGAGTACATACCGAGTAGAGCTTCGACTTTCGGCCTACTTCGGGCTCGAACCAATTATTGAAGTTTGCAAAATAAATTTTAAAACTTTAAATAACAGACACGACGCCTTAGACTCAATATTCCTAAACACACCTTTTAAAAGTTCAACCTGAGCTTCATATATTATCGACTAAAACGAATCCCTTACCCACGATTTAACTACAACTCTTCAAGTCAAACTCAAAACATCGGTAACAATTATTTGTTAATCGTCACTAACACCACAATTGACAATAATTAATGATTAATTTGCAAATATATGATGGAAAAATATTTTTATTTTGATAAATATATAGATACATATCTATATTTATATAATAAATGTTTATCTATTTATCTTTATGTTTGTCATCGTGCATGACAATCACAGGACCGATTAATTCTTAATTTTAATTGTTTTGTGTAAACAGTTAAAAAGATAATTGAGATTAATTTAATTCAATTTTGCAATTAATAAAGCTTAATCTAAATTATTTAATTGTAAAGTGCAATTAATGTTTAATTATGATTAATATCAATTGCAACGTAAATTAATTGTAATTAATTTTTTAATCAATTAACGCTTAGTTTAAATTGTGATTGATTGATGCCCAACTCTGCCTCGCAGTAAGGAATTGTATGAACTGTGTAACAACATAAAAAAAAAACTCAAAATACCTACAGTACCTACCTAAAGTCTGTATTCAGTCAGCCTATACGATATTATATAGTACTAATCATTCCTCGCAGTTTCACCTGCATTTATAGTCACTACTCCGTTCCTAAAAGTCGTAGCGTGATATTATATAGCCCCTAACCTTCCTCAATGAATAGGTACTCTATCAAATTTTTGGAAATACAAAAATCTTTTGCTTTATTATATTAAGTGCACTATTTCATAAGAACGACAACAGACAAACATTTAAAGAAGGAAAGTTTGAATTAGATAAACTTCAACAAATGCTGAAAGGAAAGTTAAGGTTGCTCATACAATCTACATTTCGATTCCAATTATTTTGTCGATCCATTTCCTTTTGCGGATATATCCGCACAAATACGGGTATTCCATCAAAATCCTTAGTGTCAAATATTTTACCTATCTATTCTATCATATCAGTTTTTGAAGTTCATATTTTTTATTTAATAAAAAAGTTAATGTATTAAAAATTACGAATTTTCCTAAAAATGTCATCATTTTCTGTTACTCATAGAGTCTAGTATACGACCGTAAAATAGGACTACAGCTTTCAGTAATACATTGCATATATTATACACGCATGACAACCGTTAACTGAAATTAGAGTTAAACATATTTTTAGTCAAACTTACCTCTCAAATTGGAAAAATCAATGGATTTATTTGAATTGATTTGTGCTTCCAAGAATAAGGCTTCAAATCTATTCAGAAAGAAATTCCACGTCAGGATCTTTCGGTCACTCAGCGTATTGTGAAGCTGGTAGATGGACTGGAGGATCATGGGACGGTCCACGATGACCAGGTCGAATTGTGTCTCCAAGCAGTAGAGAAGGAGCTAAAGAGAAAAGATAGATATTCTAGGACAATCCAAACAAAGCATAGCTTGTCTGGGGACTCTTAAACACGGATATTTTTTGTAAATACGTGTTATACAGACCAATACAAATCCTCGCGCCTTTTCCCACCTAAGTTGGGGTCGGCTTTCAGTCTAACTACGATACGGCCGAAGTTCGATATTTTACGTGAAGCGACTGCCATCAGACCTCCACAACCCAAGTACTAGGCGATACCTAAGTTCTGTAGTTAGACAGGTTGTCGGACATTTTAGGGCTCCAACTAGCCGTAACGAATGTCACAGCTGTTTGTATGGCACCCGGGACCGACGGTTTAATGTGTTCTCCGAGGCACAGAGGAGTCTCAATGTGTTAAGAATGGTCACCCATCTTAGACTGACCTGGCTAGTATTACTTAACTTTGTAATGTGCTAACCTACCTCTCAGACCAATACAAATATACATACATATTTAAGTTGATGAGCAAGAATCCAACTAGCGACATCTGCATTGCGACATTACAGTCGAATGCTGTACCGCTGCGTCAATAATTCGTGAGATAAGTCTGAACACTTTTTCTTTACCTCAGCGGTTATAACGCAAGCGATCGATCGGAGACAAACACCTAGTTTTATTCTCCCATTTTGTCCCCGCGAAACGCTCGCACTTGATGACCTCTCCAATCTCAGGTCGGTCATTTCGGTACGCAACCCCGGCCCTTCCAAGCTACTGCAGTCTCAGTCCCATTTTCTTTTACCTTACCCTAGCTCCCTCTACCTATGGCCTTTGCGCCAACCCCAAATAAAGTTGGGAGAAGGGCAAGAAGGTGATGACGATCTTAGGCTATTTGCCAGAAAAAGTCCCGTCAACAAACAAACAGACAGCCAAAATATTTAAGAAATATTTGTTAATTATAAGTACCCTGTTAATATTCATATACATTTTAAAAAAACTGTTATTTTGACTAGGGATGTTGCGGATGCAGAATTTTAGACATCCGCGGAAGCGGATACAGATGTGAATGTTTTAAGGCTCGCATTTGCGGATGCGGATGTAGATGTCAAAATCCATGCTGAAGCTCCGCGATTGCGGATGCGAATGCGAATTTCCGCAACAACCCTGATTGTGATATTACAAAGACACACTTTAATTTTATTTATTTATATGAATCTTATTCTACATATATACATACTTCGACGGCATTGTCATGAACGGTGCCGATGTAGAGCGTGGCTCTCTGCGCCACGTACACGTTGATGTCGTCCATGCTGGAGATGAGGTAGCAGAAGGCGGTGGCCAGCGCCGTCTGCAGCGGCAGGCTGGTCCTCACCGGCGAACCGTCCATGAATCTGGTAGTGGAGAATATCATTAAAAAAAAACTTTAAAATAAAAACATCATAAGTTAATTGATTAATAACAAAAATAATTGTATTAATAAGAAATGTTTTCTCTTGATGCAGGACGTCAAGTGTGCAACAAGTAAGTAATTTATTTGTAAAGAGTAAAAAAATCTACTAACACCAAAAATTTATTAAAACTACAATTTAATAGCTTTTGGATACATTTTTTTGAATTTATTTGAAACTGGCAATCATTATGAGCGGAAAACACGATGAAAATTATTATATTCCTCTAAAGCTGTAAGTAATCATTAAAAAATTATTAAAAGTTTTTGTGCATCGAATTGCAGGTATCAACGCATTCCACAAACGAATAGTCTGTACTATGAACGAATTATCCATAAATATTGTAGTTTATGTATGAAATGAGTTTCCTCAATATTCGCTACACTATTAATCATAACAAACCTGATGATGATAGACACTCGTTCCACCGCAGTAAATCTAACGTGATAATCGTGATGATGGAACTGGTCCCGGATGAGGTTGCAGAACACGTCGGCTCCTCCAGCGAGGGTCACGCAGTGCAGGAGTACAGGCACCGCGACAGAGCATATGTGCGAATGAGACGCATTGCACACGCTCCAGAGGCTACGTACAAATTATATAAACAGATATGACATAAGACAAATTCTCTGTCATTACTGAGACTCTGGTACTATATAGTTAAAATAGCTAGGCCCGCAGCTCCACTCGCGTATACATAAAATAGTATTTTGTTATGTATAAAATGTAGGTAATTTGGTAAATATTTGGTGCGGCGCGGTGTGGAAAGTTTTACTGTAGCTCTAATTATTATTTATAAAACCAGCTATCTGCCAATGAAAGTTTTATTAAAATCGGTCTAGCCATTTTGGAGATTACCCGGAACAAACGGACAGCAGCAATGCTTCGGCATGTATTTCGCCGAATGAGTGGGGTTACCAGAGGTCCTAACGTCCTCAACCCTTCCGCTACTCCCACTTTAAAGGCCGGCAACGCAATGTGTCTCTTGAATTGCAAGTGTCCATGGGCGGCGGTAGTCACTTACCATCAGGTGACCCGTCTGCTCGTTTGCCCCCTATCCCATAAAAAAAACTGACTGACAGACTAAACTTTTTTGTATAAGTATCTTGTTAGCATTCATATTTAATGATAATAAAAAGCTGTTGAAACAGACAATTAAATTTTTTTTGTACGTATAGATTAGCAGACAATGTAAAACTATTACCATCCCTATAAAAACGGATATATATTACAGTACCCGTCACAAATCTTGACCAAAACGAACGCCAATTCTAACCCCACTAGAAACCATTCGAGCCAAATTCTGCTACGTCCACCTTATAACCTTACTTCTATTGAACGAACTTCTATTCTATGAACTTCAACAGGATTTAGATCTATTACTAAAAACTTACTTATCAATGAGCAGATTCTCCTGACACCATATGAGGAAGCCCCTGTGGTCTGCTAAGGCGTCCGTGTTCAACACCAACACTTGGAGACATTGGAGTAAGTGGTACAATACGTCTGGTCTCGATGTACTCTTTAGTTCCTAGAGGAAAAAAATAAAATCACGCTTCTTTCTTTCAAACTGACTGCTTTGTTAGTTAAAGTATTAACTGAAGTCGAGCTGTTACAGTTCACTTTTTTTTGTAGAAATGGGCCCTAAACAGTATATAGTGATGTGCCGGATATCAGTATCCGTATCCGTATTCGTGGATATCCTTCGAAGGAGAAGAAAGATATTACGAGCCGCAGTTCGGGATTAGAAAATTAATCTATTTATAACGCAATAGATACAATTTATTTAAATAATTAGTAATTAACACAATTACAAGTTACAGTTACCATTCTCACTATTTCCACTCACTATTCAATTGTACTTTTCACTATACTTCACACTTGTTGACTCGTAGTATCGCTCAACTAGAACTGAATTCATACTGCCATGCAACTTCCTTATATAGTTCGAAAAACATCTCGTAGAAAGTTAATAAACTTTCATGAAACATCTCGTACAATCTACTTGACTCGATCGCTGTTCGAACTTCTAGAGCTCAGCAGAACTTTCTTATTGATATACTATTAGTTACGTTATTCGCTAAAAGATGGCGCAAACGCGTCAATTTAGGTTTCTGTAACAATATGTTTCCGCACCTCGTTGCTTTTATTTTATAATCGTCAAATTAACATCAAAAGTGAATGATTTGGCAACAGCAAAGCGTGACGTGCCTAGGTATTTCATACAAAAATGTACCAAACCTACTGTTCGCGTTTTGACGGTTACCAAAAATATTGATTTGTGTTTAATACGCCTCTGCCTAACCCTTCGGGGGTACAGGCGTGAGTTTATCCCACTATCCCACTAATATTATAAATGTGAAAGTTTGGATAGATGGATGGATGGATGGATGGATGTTGGTTACTCTTTCACGCAAAATCCACTGAACCGATTGCGATGAAACTTGGTATGTAGATAGCTGGAGACCTGGATTAACGCAGAGAATACTTTTTATCCCGATATTGCTACGGGATCGGGACTTACGCGGATGAAACCGCGTGGCGCTGCTAGTGTATGTATATAGTCTTTAAAAAAATGTATAATATTATGAATTACTCCGAAAGTAGCAGCGCAATTCGTTGCGCTAATGGTGCCCTAAAACCCCTGGTGATAGCATTATTTTCCACGTGCATACCAGCATTAATAATAACAAAACGTTCAAACAAACCTGCAAAAGCTGATGTATATACTGCAGTTCCTGGGGCAGTTCCTCGATGCAGAAGTGGAACTTGCCAGCAGAGGTAGGCCAGAAGTTTGTCATGTCGTCGTCCACTGACTCCGCACTGGCTTCATGATCGCCTAGTAGGTTTGGCGTAGATACCTATACAATCAAAATGTAGATGTCATGATGTAGCGGCGGCACAGTCTACGCCATACGCGGCCTAATGGCTTTCTTCTAAAACAATTATTGTGTTTAGAAGAATGAAGTTGTATCCTACACGCAGGAGTGTGCACTTTGTATTGCATTTGATCAAAATGCCTTAGTTCCTGGGTTCGAAACTGGTAGCAGACTTGCAAATGTAAGTTTTTACACACATTATTGGAAGATGTACCGTGTTATTTCAAGATCATATCAGACTTTTTATGGGTTTTCCTGTAATCTATAAGAAAATAAATATTTTCTGTTGTTTTCTCAGTAGTTTCGGAGATTAAAAATTATTAATCAATTTTCTGGTTTTTTCCACACGTTAGTTGGCATTTTTTTAGCCTTCTTTTTAGGTTCTGCTTTTTCATTTGGTCGTACGGAACCCCAAAACATACAAAATATTCCAAATACTTGCATCAGCCGTGGCAGTCGCAACATCCGTGTCCGTCAAAGTAATAGTGTGCGCGGTAGCCAAGGTTGGTGCATCGGTTGGTGGCAAAGACACGGCCATGTCAAGCTGTTCGGTGATCGTCTCCACCGTGGCCGTCATTATCTGCACACGATACAATCACATCATCAATATAGAGCTTGGCGCAAATGTTGGCTCAAAGCTTTGGTGTTTTATCCCAAGTGATGTCTACTGCTATGCGTGTAGGCTAGTTACTAAATTTTGGCTGTGATTGTCTGGATTATTTCCAGTTATTTATATGTTTGGATAATATTACACAATGCCGTATACTGAACAATTTAATTTTTTTTTAGCCACAGCAACTGATAAAAAAATGATATGAAAAATCAGAAAAACATCGTATTGTACATCGTGTGTTTATAATTATTTCTAAAAATTAAAATATTCAGTATACGAAGTCTGAGTACCAAATGCATTGCGATTATCCATTTTTAATATAGGTCTTTTTCATAGAATACATTACGATATTTTCATAAAGTATCCGTCTTTAAGACCAAGTAAATTAAAGTTAAAGTCAATTAAACGTTAGTTTAAAAATATTTCTTAGGTTATTTACAATTGTTAAACTCGCTTGGATAACTAAAATAGATTATTTTTTTATTTTATGACTACATATTTTCTAATACTACATCAGCTATTTTATTTTAGTAAATACGGTAGGGTTTTACAGGATAGTCGATTTTACAGTATGTCAATTTAGTTTATTATAGATATAAATTAATATACTATTATTGTCAAAGAAATTCTGTCAGAATAGTTGTTTATAGGATATTCACGTAAAAACAAAAAAAAACTGTCAGTCGTAGGACTGCAAGTCAGAAGTGAAAACATAACTTATTTAATATATGTATAACACATCTGTATATATGTATTAAGTGTGATGGTCACGCGAAATCAGTGCTTTTTTCCCCATACCAAAAGCTCCCAAGTCCCAAAAAAAATTTCAATGTATTTGCAATTTTATGAATAGTTTAAGAAAATGAACATACTTCTCCGAGTCACACATGATCACAAACGGTGTTCAAACTGCAAAATACTTTTTTTTTATTAAAATGACGCCTGGATAAACTGAAAACAAGGCATTCAGCATAGTTGTTGACATAGTATAAAATCGACAACAACTAACACCAATAAAACAATACACGTTCACACATGAAAAAGCTCAAGAGAAAAGAAAGAGACAGGTGCTTCGAGTGTGAAACGTCTCACAATGAAAAAACTATTTCTTCTATTTCTTACATAAGAATTTAAAAAAAATTAAATAAAATTATTCTACATATTATGTAAGTAAAAAGCAATTTAAATATTTACGTTAAAGTTATTGACAAATGATGAAATTGATGACGCAGCAACATCTTAATTTTACGCAATAAACAGACTAAAGTATATTCTTGTAACGCTTCTCTTAATAATAATATAAATAAATCTAAACTAGGTTGTTTTTTTATGTAAATTAAATCAATTTCCAATGTGCGGCGTCTCACATTCAAAGCTAAAATCAAGTGACATACTTGCGTATCGCCTGACGATTTAGTTATCGTGGCGTCCGACCCGTCGCTTATGAGTGACAGTTGCATGAAATGAACAAACTATACAACTACGTTACAATATACCAGTAGAGAGAACTAGCACAGAAAACTGTCCAGTGTAACACGGCCCTTACAGTTTACCAATGGTGGCAGTTACCAACTAACATTTAGTACACTCAAGTTTAAGCACCTGTTTCACCGTTAACAAATTATTTCTTTTACAAAGTCAGATTGGGTAATGTGTAAAGATCCTCACGAAAGAATTGGGAAATAAATAACATTTTATTTTTTGAAAGTGAATATTTTTTTGAAACCTTGCTATTTTTCCGAAAGATATTTCAACTTTTTTTGGCGAAACTCATTTCATTATTAAAAAAAGACTAAGATTTAGTAACGAATAAAAGTTAAGTTTTCGTAAATAATAAATTTACGAAAACTTAACTTTTCGAATTTTATAAGTATTTAATAACTAATTATCTCTTTGGTTACGAATGTTCGAAAAATATCATTCATTTTTAATTTTACGTTACTAATGAGTTTTTATAGTAACTTATTCGGCCTGCTATGTTATACATGAAAGATATATATATATATTATGTGGTTAGTTAAGCAAGTTTCAATTAATCTTGCATTAAATTGTCAAAATAATGATCAATTATTTTTTCAAAACTTTAACATTCGCATTAAAGGAAAAATAATGAAAAAAAATGCCAGTTGCGCTTAAGACTTTTTAGCCTAGCTAGATAAATAAGGGATAAGCACGAGGCTAAAAAATAGTTTTCATTACAAGTATTACTAAGACATGCAAAATTGTTCTAAAAGTTCAAAAATGTACAAAAAGATCTGGTTAAGACTTAGCTCTATATAAAGCTATGTCCATAATGAGTTAAGAAAAAATTACGTCATATTTCTACATCACCCAACCCAACACTCTCCTCAATATTATTCATCAGTTCCAAATTGCCCTAGGTCACTTCCAATAATTTTAATCGTGTTTGTAATTTTAATTTCATAATAGTGTAAGGACGCTAAATACATAGACTATAACATTGTATTATATTAAAAGACATTTAAAAAATAGTTAATAATGAAACATACAGTAATAGAAACGGCGAATAAAAATATATACATCAGTTGCAAACCTGCTAAAATTTTCATGCAATTTATAACAACAATTTAATCATTTTAAACATTTAATGCTATCAGTTTAACTTTTAACATTAAACTACAAAAAGACCACCGATAGACCAAGAGACCAAATTAAATCATAGTAGGTCTGGTCTCCTTAGAAGTCAGTTTGGTCTTGTAACCCACCATTGGCGCCAGGCTGGCTACACCGGCGTCTTTATACGGTATGACATGAAAAATATAACAACAATTAACTCTAGAGAGTACGAGAAATTTTTATAGCAGTCGTTTAAAATTTACCATTTTAAAAACGAAACTTGGAAATCCAATAGATCTATTTTTATCTACTGACATACAGTACGTGTAGCTTGTTATAGTAATTTGAGGAGTACAGGAAATTCTAATTTTGTGTAAAAGAGTACCCCAAGAATCTGCCATTTTCGTAGTAAAATAGTATTAGTAAAATCAAACCCCATCAAGGCATGGTCGTGGAAGACGGCCGAGTTGAAGACACGGCGGCATCAAGCGTTCCATGATGGCTTAAGTAGTAACTATTCAAATCAACATTGATACAATGAATAAATAATAGTTAGTTTTATAAATTCGATTAGTAAACTTACGATTTTGAGTCAGTCTGTGACCACGGCCAGTGTAACTTGGTCGAAACGTCAGGGAAATCAAAGGTATGTAATACCTTTTAAAGACGTGATCGCGTTAATTTCCGTCAACTTAATTATATTCTCACGAAACGCAGAAGTTTAAAAGTTAATTACTTTAAAAAATTCATGTCAAAGCGTAAAAAGACAGCATCACGACATCAAAACTTACACACGGATATACGTACATGGGGCATGTGCACCAGGACTCCTCCGACGGAACTCTTCTCTCCTCCCATGCCTAACGGATGTGCGATGGACATGAGGGCGTCCACAGAAGTCGCAGGAGTACCCCCGGATTTGCTTCGTTCATCTTCCGATTGGCCCTTTTTGTCACGTTGCGCCTTCAGGCCATATGTCTTCTAAGGATGGCTATTTGGGAAGACAGTAGTGTTTGGCGCTTAAAATTTTGTACGAATTTCTGTCTTTGATTTTTTTATTTTAGGTGAAAGTGGGGATAAAGGTTTTAATTCTAGATATATAAACTTCATAGTTTTTCTGTATTTTTAGGTGCCTGCATTATAAATGATTTCTGTATCGCGGGGAACTTTACAAACATTCAAAATACGGACACGAAGA